>WHYT01015967.1:133151-229245 GCA_009806455.1 Tetrax tetrax
AGTGACTGGCTGTTGAATTGTTGCAATGATGAGGAGTCCTGCCTGTTTAGCTTTCAAAGTAGTTAATGGTACAATTAAAATTGAAGCTAGCAATCCCTGTAGCTAGTGGTGCTGTTTTTAAATGCTGTCTTTACCTACACTCCTTTTAGATAATTTCTCACATGCTTATGCACTCACAGACATAGGCACACATGAGCACACAGTAAGCTATAGCAGATCTGATTACACCAGTACCTGGCACGGGGGCAGGATTTAAGGAACTGGTGCTGTGGGCCCAGCGGCAAGAGTTATGTGTTGAGAGTGGAAAGAGGTGGAAAGGCATGTTTTCTGAACTGATGCCTAGGGCTACACCAGCCATTCTCCCCTCACGGGACTTGGTGTCTCAAGTGCCGCAGGACTTATTGTTGCCCCACGGCTAAAAGAGCAGTCAGTTCTGCCCCTGAATCAGGGTCTCCTAAGCAACAGGATTTATTGCTGCCCCCAGGCTGCAGTTGAGGTCACAGCCTCGACCTGCCAGTGGTGTGCTAAGTGCTGGAGAGAAGTCCTCCTCCTTTCCCGTATCATACCTTCAGGGATGAACATGCCTGACCCTTTAGGTGAGACTACTGAGTTGAGTATTCCTTCATATGGCAGGCATCACTTTCTCACATGTCAAATACGTGTCTACGCCGTGCTCAGTGCCTTGAAAGACTGGCTTTGTAAAGAAAATAGGACAGTTCCTATTGTTCTGTCACAGAAAAGGGAAATCAGGACTCAACTGAAATACTAAGGCACAATTTCTATCACACCTCCAGCTCACAATGAGTTCAATGGCACTACCTTTAATTTACAAAGATCTAATTTTTATTGCATCTATTATACTCAGATTATTTTAATGGGGACAGAATATGGAAAAGGAAAACCACATCTCTCACAATTTCATCAAATTTAGAGGTTCTGTTGAAACATCTGCCATTTCACTGTGCAATTTTCTTCTGTAACTGAAATGTCAACTATCCTCTTTCTATCACTGAAAAAAAAATATTGCAAAATGTCTGCAAACCAACTGCCCATCAAGTCAATTTGAATTTTGTCTGAGATGTGAGTAAAGGATCAGGCTCATTATTTGAAAAATTTATGTTTCAATGATATTTAATCACACATTATGCAGCAGACACTGATTTATACACTGCTCAGTTGCACAACCCCAGCTATACAAAATACAGGATGACTTTCATTCAGAAATATAATCTGGATTTAGATATTTAATTAAGTAGAATTTACATTAATTCATTATGATGACATGTCAGTAGACATTATCCTCCCATTTGGTTGTAACAACTATTACCAATATCATTGCGTATTATTGCTATAAGACACTGAATTTAGCAGCAGGTTTGAATCTTCTGTCCTCTCTTTCTTTAAATATAAGAGACCATACGATGTACCCAATTATGACTCTACGAGTCTAAAAATGTATGTCAGAATGTTAACATTGATGATATCACCAAAAAAGCATACAATAAATGAATTCTAAACCTTCAGAAAAAAAAAGGTTTTTCTGTGTATGCAGATGATGACACTGTAGAGTTTTTAACACCTTGTACTGAAAAATAAAGAACAGAAAAGCATGGGTCTCATGGAGAATTGCCTTAATTGCTTTGACCCTAAAGGGTAAGACATTAGGAACACCTTTAAAAGCTATATATTCAGTACAAACAATGGTGCCCTCGGGCAGAAAGCAGCCTTTTCACTCTGTTGCTTTGATTTTGACCAATGCCTTCAGTGTAATGAACTATGGCAATGTTTAATCTTGCATTTTTACGTCCAGATAATACAAATCATCATTACAAACGGGAGAGGATTTGCAATAAGTAAATTATATATCAGATATAGGCAACAACAACTTTGTACTGCACTACAGAGTTAGGAAAACACACTATAAGAATGTAGCATCTGTTTAGACTACAAGAATTAAAAACAAAGTAATAAATGTGCTCAAAATTTGTGAATAGCAGTTTTAATATCTGTTTCAAAAACATGCAACACTTAGTTCACATTACTTACCGAAGGTGAAAATCGGTGAACGTGGACGGTGGGATAGAGTGCACCCTCAGCAGGTTGGCCAATGACACCAAGCTGTGTGGTGCCGTCGACACGCTGGAAGGGAGGGATGCCATCCAGAGGGACCTGGACAGGCTGGAGAGGTGGGCCCGTGCCAACCTCATGAAGTTCAACCAGGCCAAGTGCAAGGTCCTGCACCTTGGTGGTGGTAATTCCAGGCACAAATACAGGCTGGGCGGAGAATGGATCGAGAGCAGCCCTGAGGAGAAGGACTTGGGAGTGCTGGTGGATGAGAGGCTCAACACGAGTGGGCAATGAGCCCTTGCAGCCCAGAAGGCCAACTGCATCCTGGGCTGCATCAAGAGGAGCGTGGCCAGCAGGTCAAGGGAGGTGATTCTCCCCCTCTACTCTGCCCTGGTGAGACCCCACCTGGAGTACTGTGTCCAGTTCTGGAGCCCCCAACATAAGAAGGACATGGACCAGTTGGAGGGTCCAGAGGAGGGCCACAAAGATGATCAGCGGGCTGGAGCACCTTCCCTATAAGGACAGGCTGAGAGAGTTTGAGGCTGTCCAGCCTGGAGAAGAGAAGGCTCTGAGGAGACCTTAAAGACCTTATACCTAAAGGAGCCTTATAAGATAGATGGGGAGAAACTCTTTAGCAGGGCCTGTTGTGATAGATTGAGGGGTAATGGTTTAAAAATAGATGGAGGTAGATTCAGATTGGATATTAGGAAAAAATTCTTTTACAATGAGGGTTCGAACAGGTTGCCCAGAGAGGTGGTGGATGCCCCATCCCTGGAAACATTCAGGGACAGGTTGGATGAGGCTCTGAGCAACCTGATCTAGTCAGGGATGTCCCTTCTCATTGCAGGGGGGTTGGACTACATGACCTTTGGAGGTCCCTTCCAACCCAAACCATTCTATGATTCATAATAATGCAACCTTGGTGCACTGGATGTGTGTTTGTCCAGTAGGCTGGTTAATTTATTTTATACTTGCATACATGTTATGAGTTAGAGTATATAAAACATGTATTTAATAGATTCATTCAATTTCCTCTGTGAAATCAGCCTGCTTCAACTTTCGTTTCCTGCCACATTTTGTATCTGTTTTAAAGACATGCTCATTGTCTCTCAGAGGTCATCTTAAAAGTCTCATGTTATTTGATTTTTCAACTTTGATATGTGTTCTTCTGTTTTATAAAGCTTTTGTTACATGCTGTTTGCTTTTTGTATATCATTTCATTGTACACTTACCAAGTACCAGAAGTCTCAGGATTGAGTTTTCTGTATGTTCGTAGCTAGAACGCTTCTGATGCTTTTTTGTTGTAGAAAATAGCAAGCCCTTGAGTATTTTGAGTCATCAGGAGAAATAAATACCATCATGAATCTTCATAAGGTGAACACAGACTTGCAGTCCTGCTCTCCCATTTCCTTAGGATTTTCAATATGTCATTATAAATTAATAGTAACAAAAACAGTAGTCTAAGCTCAGCATAGAAATTCCAAGTTTGAAACTGTTTTAATGTTTTTGTATAAGCTGTCTGTGATTACATGGGTAAACTGGGGAGATCTGCAACTAAGATGTGATAAAGTGCTCAGTTTCCCATAAGGGAGGCTCCTTCTGTGCAGGTGACTGCAGTAAATGCATATGAGACTGCTCTGTGTGGGTGGGATATAAATGAATTTTGAACCACGCTCATCTCTGCATCTCTTTCTTGTCAGTGTAATGGATGAGGAGGAGAGGGAAACTAAATATAATGCCAAATAAGATCTTCTTAATCATCTTTGCAGGAAGTGAGGTATTCACCTTCTTCTCTAGAAGAATTGCTTTTGGCTGAGGAGTTTCCACTCTCTTTTGGTTGACAGATTAGCTACCCAAGATGCACGTTATTTAAAGAGAAGACCACTCCTGTTGATAGCTTTGAGTGTGAGTGACTTGACAGTCAGCAGCATCAATGTACATTCCCTTATGCTTGGAGAAGCACTGAACCAATGGGATCATTCTCCAGCTGGTATAATGTAGATCCTACGTTTCTGTTTTGTACATCGTATGGGCAGCTGCAGTTACATAGTGTATCTATTTGGCAATTGCCAGCACCTAGGAGCAAGGCATCTCTAATTCAGAAAGAATTTTGACTTGTATAAAATAAATTTAGGGATGCTATCACATACTGTGAAAATAAATAACTGGCTCTGATAGTACACAAAACTTTTTTGATCATGTAACTATATGGAGAATACATGGCACATCAGACCTCATCACAGTAACATATTGTAGTTTTCAGAAAGGCTCTCTTTTTATCTGAAAGTCTTCATATACCTTACAGTGGAGGTTATTCCCATTTACAGATAAGGAAAAATAATCATAGGGAAGTGAATTAACTTTCTGAAGTCACTCATGGTGGACCAGGAACAGACTTAGGACAGAAGGTCCTATCACCTTGACACACTGATTTAAGCAAACTACAGCTGAAGTGATTTGGACAAAATAAATTCTTCCAGAATGATGAAGAGGAAGGGCTAATCTGAATTAATTAAATGCTCTCCTCTAGTGTTCAATGGCCTGTTCCCACCTCTACATGAAAGGATAGGGCTGCTCTGATCAGCTGAGTTCATAGATGCATGTATTTGCATTTTGGCAAGGATCTTCCAAGATGCAGGAAAGCAAAACTCACTCCAGTTGGCAAGAGACCAAAGTCAGGACATGCTATTCAGCCTTCTAGATTAAAAAAAAATGGTATCAAAGTGAAAGGAGTCACCAGGATAACACAGACTGTACAAATTTAAGTGGCACTCACAGAATGGGAAAACAATACGCTGGGTATTCATCATAGTTGTGTCAAATCTAATGTGTGACAAAATTATGAGGAATTCTAGGTGACAGATGACAAATCTTTGAGAGCGAATGTGTCCCTGAGGGCAATAACAATGAACAGAGTGAGCAAGCCACAGAAAGAAAATACATAAAAGCATACTCCTGAATGCTAGGTGTTAAGACTTTGCTACTGTAGGCCATGCACAAATATATCCAGCTAGAGCTACCCTTGTGATAAGGGTTATGCTGATTTCAGCACAAGCAGGCTACTTCTGTCTACAAAAGCAGGTGAGAAGGGAGGGAAATAAAGCAGGTAGAGACTTAGCTACCTCTCACTACACAAAACAAAGTCACTAAGGGCTCAGTTTAGGCTCCCACATGTAGACATCAAAGTGCAACTTTGACATAATGCCACTTGTGCTGCTTTAACATACTTCACCTGGATTCCAGCTGCCGCCTCAGAAGACACAGGTCTCTTGCAGGTCCTGCTTCATTATCTGTCATCTCCATATGGGTTTTATAGATACACTAGGGAGTCTCAGAAAGCATTAGATGCATTATGTGGAGAAGCTAATTCAGCCCCAAAAAAGTGTCAAATATAACACTGAAGTAGGTCAGCAACAGAGCTACCACCACAACAAACAACAAGAAGGGGAGGAATGGATCTCTGATCAATAATGTCATCCCTAGCATGACCTTCAGGCAGAGAAGCAATGGCCACATTAGCTTCATGTAGACGCAGAATTCAGCATTACCAATCTTTAAAATCTCAGACTGCAAGTAGCTATGCAACTTGAGAGTTGCCTCAAAAATCCCTAACCCGATGAACACTTTTTTTTTTTTTAAAAATACAGTTATAGAATACATTTCATCATAAATGGAAGGAAAAGCTGAGGTATCTCGTTCCCACTGTGTGATAAACATTAACAACTGTTGACTTTTTAATGGTGAGTACTTTAGGTCTGAGGGACTTAGATGGATGGAGTAGATTTCCTGTATATATTTGAATATATTTGTTCTCATTGAATGAAGATACATATGCTCTTGCTCTCTATGAATATATTTTTAACTTCCTTCTACATTTACTAGAGTACATGATATAACATGTATAAGCTAATCTTTATTCATCAAAATAAAGGTATTTTAGACATCAAAAATATCTAAACATCAGCTGTCTTTTGGCTTCACTGTAGTGCTCTGATGCTGTCAAATATATTTTAGAAATGCATAACATATCATTCCAAAAGGAAGCCTCCTGTTATCCTGAAAGGATACATCTCTGGCCAACATTTTCCATTTACGTATTCTAAACTGACTATTGTATCTTGTAGCTGAATTCAGCTTAACCTGAACCTGAGCTAAGAGTTCATGCTGTACCATAATGGGGAAAAGATTTCTACATTTTTCTTGTTTATAATTACATAGAAACTGAAGGTTAGGCAGGGTATCCTTCATAGAGTGGAAAGCATTCTGTGTCACCACAGAGTTTTAATAGGCAGCTCATGTCTATTAATAGGGGCACATCTGTTCCAAAGGCTTGCATTATGCAGGTGTCTGTTCCTCTTGTGGTTTTTGATTATACAGTAGATAATTAGTTAGACATGATTATTTGCAACCCCCATTTGGGCCACTTATCACATTATCAAAGGCTTTAGTTTCTAATTATGAAATATGAAACAAAAACCTTAACTTTGCATGTGTATCACTCAAATATATACCTGTTAGAAGGATTCTGAGAGACTGAATGTTCTTTTAAAGAAATTAACCCCAAGACAATGCCACTGATGAAAAAGGAACCATCTTTACCTTACAACTCTGACAGGAAACAACAGCCTTTCCTATTCCTAATAACTACAGGGACCTTAAATAATATTTGGTAACTTAATTCAGGCTTAAAATACAGCTTTTCCAAAATCTATTTAATAAATATGACAGACTCAGATCTCAAAGATCACAACTTCTTATGATGCACATATTTAAGTACTTTCCATATTCTGACAATTCATGGATCCATTTTCCTATTCCAAAATTTTCTCTCTCCACCTAAACTAAAATCATAATCAGTCTCTTTGACATCTCTTCCAGTGGTGCAGCCGTTATTGTAGGCTCAGTATGGCTAAAACAGAAATACTGTTTTGCCTTTCAACATTTCCCTTTATACCCTCTATCAGAGTGAACAGTGTGACACCCATAACTGTCACACTACTCTGGATGTCAGTTTTGGTTTGGACCTGTTCCTAAATTTGAAAACATAAAGTTTGCACATTCGTTCCGAGTAATATTGCTAAGATTGTGCCTTCCTTACACAATCATGCAGAGAAAGTTATTTTCTACGAACTTTTGTTTTAGCATCTTGGCTACTTCAACATTGGTCTCTTCAGCAGAAATGCAGTCCTTCCTGTCCAATGTCTATCTTGGGTGTTACCTTAGTCTAAATCATCCTACTGTCTCTCAGTCTTCATATTCTGCTAATCTCCAAGATCTTCCCTTGCTTATTAATTCAGGCTAATCTCAGCAGCCCACTTATTTGAACTGGTATCCTTGTGCATTCTGGGTGATACCTCTACAATTTGAGAAACACTGTGTGAAGTCACTTACTGAAATCTCTGAATAATACTCTTAAACTTGACAAAATTCTTTACAGTAATCAAGAAGTATTACTCAGTATCCAAGTGGTTCGGATATTCACCTCGGTGAGGGACAACCTGTTAGTCTGGTCTCTGCTGAGATGAAGTCCATTTCATGCCTCTTTTTGTCTAACAGAAAATGTATAAACTGTTGAGGCAGAACCCACTATCAAATTTCATCCTTTGGCTGTACTGAAAAGCGCAACTAGTGGGGATGCTAGAATTTGCTCAGAGACTTGCTGTGAAGTCAATTTGCTCTGGGCACACTTAGTGGATAAAGCCAGGCTTCTCAAACATCTTTGCTTTTGAGTGCTGTTTCACTTCACACCTGGCATGCAGCAAAGGTGCAATCAAGAGCTTAAGATATTTCTACATACGTGTGGAAACCTTCATTTAGGCTTCCAAAGGGTCTAACAGTTGATATTACAGTGACATCCACATATCTCTTAATTTTTTATTTTTAAGTCTATATTCTGCCTTAACTAGGTATTTTTAGAATACTTTTGATACTCCATTTTCAAAAGAAATATATACACTTTTGAAAAAAATTGTTTCTTTGCCCTATTATCACAACTTGGGTCCTCAGTACTCAAAATACAAAACTACGCAAGATGGTCAACAGTTGCTAAGCAGTGTCATTCTTCCAGGTACTCAGACTCTTCCTTCTCCACCACATTAAGCATTATCCACTCACTTGCACGGCCTTTCATTGCATAATTCCATCATACCTCTCAAACTCCTGGTACCAATTTCAGTTACCTGTGTGCTTAAATGAGCAGCCTACTATGTTTCCCCAGGCTTTATCTCAGACTTGGGAGAATACAGGTACTACAGGACTTTATTTAGAATACTTATGAATCAAGGCATTTCCCATGATGGCTTTTATTCAAGTCACATGGTCACAGCTACCAATGTCAACTAATCTTTTAGGGATAATCAGATGTAAAGTTAACATTAATTTCCTCCCTAATATCCTTCATGGATTCAAGAAGATAAATCTTATTTCTGCAATGCATTTCAAAGTGCAGGCAAAATGGTGGAAAAAATCAGAGGTGCTGTAAAAGTAACTAGGAACATTATCCTGTCTGAAAGGTAGACTGGAAAAGATTGAACCACTTGATTAACAGCTGTAATGCACAATATGATGGGCATAGTGTCTGGAATAATTAAGCAACATCAGGCACCAAAATGACAAGAATAAGTGGATAAAACAGAGAATTCGACTGGAAGGCAAAGCTGTATTTCATGAAACTTCTTCCTTCCTACTCCTAATGCTTTACTATTCTTCTCTGCAAAGTCCCACATTTCTTTATCAAACCTTCTGCAATAATTTATTATTGTTATACTGCCAGAGTAAATTCCACCACATGCCAGTCATGCCTACAAGTTCAATTAAAATGACAAGACTGACGTGCTTGGGTAACTTTTGTGCAAAAGGGAAAAGAGAGGCAGCTCTTCAATGAAATTAAATTCCGATATCACTGTTTTGGCAAGGTGTTTCTGCAAGCATAGAAGAAAAATTCTGTTCCTGAGTTTCCATCCCTGGAGACAGTTAACCAATAAAAGCTGTAGCTGGGTTTGATTAACTCTGCATGTTTTTCTTGACCTCATTAACAGAATCAGCTGATGGATTTCTAGATCAATTTGCATGCAAATATAAAAGAAGAAGAGTTGTGCTGTAATGCTAAGCTATCGACATTTCTAGACTCACCCTTACCTCATTTCATATTTCCATAGGCAAAACTGAGCAATGAATGGACAGGGGAAGTAATGTACCCTCTTTTAACTGTCCATTTGTCAAGATCTCGGAACAAAATATTTCAAATGCTAGTCTCGAGGCAGCTTTGCAAGCCATACTTACTCAAGACTTTTCACAAATAGTCTCCCCTTGGCAGCATGCAGGCTATTCCTCTTTTCAGAAACTTGAGGTATATACAAAGGGAAAATTAAAATAATACAGTTAGTGGAATTAATAAGAAAGTTTTGGGGATCATATTTCTCAATTATGTAAACCAAAAAAGTTTTACAGATATCAATGCATATATACTCCTTTACTTTGTATAGTCTTGGTATCAGTAAGAATACAAAGGTCAATTCACTGTCCAGTTTCAACCAACTCTCATACTGAAGAAGCCAATGTTTGCACAATTAATAAAGATTAAAAAATTCAGGACCCATCCTGTTACAGTTTATGATGACAACAGAAAAATGTCCCTTTCCTGGGAATATGTTCTTTTCAGTATTACTTTCTAATAGTATGTAAATAGATAAAAGGAAGGTACACAGAAGCCAGTAAGATCATTTAGGGTTTAATTTTTGACCAAAATTTGATAGAATGCTGTGATTCATATGATTTTTTTTTTTAAACACAGAACACTTGAACAAATTTATAACTCAGTTTCACCCCTGAGACCTCATATTAACACAGAGACAATAGAGGCAGACAAGGTAAATAGATGAGGACAGGTAAAGCTGAGGGGAAAAAAAAAAAAAAAATAGGTCCCTAATGCCATATTGATTTGTTTCTAGAAAGTAGGAGCTTACTTATTAGCTACATTAGCAAAGCTTTTACGCACCGTACAGTGACAAATATCTACTGACTTAAAGTGGACAGTAATATAGTATCTGCCTAACGTTGGTCTTCACAAACACATGACAGTAGGAGAGCACAACAACGATACCATCCACTTGATCTTTTAAACAACTTAAATTGTCATAGATGTTACTTATGTGTATATACAGCTCCAAAAATCAAGCCGGTTTAGAAGAAAAGGGACTAAAGAAAACCTTTGTGTTATTAGTTTATTATTAGTATATATTATAGATTAGAATATATATAAAATTTTTTGTCTAGGCAAAACATAGATGTCAGGAATATATTGCTTGAAGATCTACCAAAGATAAGCAGCTGGAAAGCACAAGGACAAATGAAATTCTCTCGTGAGAAAATGAAGGGTAGCAGAGAAGATATAAGAAAACACAATCTAGTCACATTAATACAATATGTATAATCTGTAAATGTATTAATAGACATGGCGATGTTCCTCTGCCTTGAAGATCATGTTCAGTAACACTCTTTACATAGATGCAATATGCAGGCATGAGAAAAGGACACTGAATGATCAGACATACAGATTTTATACATGGAAAAACTGAAAATGCCTTCTGAACCATTTGACAATGACCTGATCATTAGATCAAACTTCTGTTAACAATACGGCAAGAAGAAAGCACAAGAAGAACACCTCTCAGTAGCTTCATTTTGAACCCCTGCCAACCTACAAAGTGAACAGTTAGATGAATTAATGAAAATACTAACCATCTTTTTGATATTTCAGTAACACTCAGGGAGGGTTCACTTTGATTTCTTATTGTATTTTAATTAGTCCTAATTATATACACAACTAGCCTCAGAAAAGAATGAAATAACCATCCATTGACTAGTGCAATGTGCTAGGAACAATAGCAAGTGTTTGGATTCAAATTTCTCATTGGAAAAAGTGTTTGCAAAATGACTTTTGTCAGGTGTACCAAGGCTGGAAAAGTCATCTGGTAACTTAAAGGAAGATGAATATAAACATTCAAATAAGACACCATCAAATAACAGGACTGGAAAAAGCTTAATGGAGTTAGATCATTAGCCTGGCATCTTCCAGTCAACCTCATAAGAGGAGGTTTGTCATCCCCCGAGCTGTCTTGTCAGCATTGATCTGGATTTATGAACCAGTAAGATAATCCTTCATGATTATCTGTCCTGTTGTTCACCATTACTGCATCTTCAAGGAGGCCGTTTTGTTGCATGCTCTTCATGTCATGCTTAGCTGAAGTATAATTGACTTGAGGACCATCTATACTTACAGTTTATTCATACATAAATTAATGGATGCTGGTAAAACTGTACGTCCATTAAGGAAAGCATTAGCTTTCATGACATTCATTTATCTATCAAAATACCTTATTTATAATAGTTTTTCTGAAAGCTTGTTTACTAAAAGACCATGCTGGCAGGATAGTGCTGCTATCAATGAATTTTATGCCCTATACATAAAATTTGAAAAAGGAAATCTTGCATCATTTGCCCTTTAGCTGGTATGCAATGGTCATAAGCTAATAACTTTTCTAGTCTCTTTTCATGAAACGAGCATAATTCAAAAATTCTGGGTTTTTTCCACTTCTAATATAAAAAAAAACCAAAACAAACCAAACAAAAAAAAAAAAACCACCCCAAAACCAAAGCTTTGATTAGCTAATTAAAAACAGTGATCTTGAAACTTAAAATAATTGTGATCACATACTATGTATTCATTGATCCAGAAAGAGGAAAAAGAGTGTGAACAGTTTTGTAAGTCAGGAGAAGAAACCGATGAATCCATTTTCCAGACTTGCTCCAGGTGCTTATTTCACATTCAGATTCACACCTAGAGCCAGCTTTCAAATTTGAGTAGAGAGAGAAAGTTTTGAATTGGAGACCATCACACTATGTTATTATTCCAAGGAATAGATTACTTGGTGGCTCATTATCATTGTCTTCACAGGGATTTCATTCACTCAGAAAATCTTTCTTTATCAGGTTTCACAGAAAAGATTCATAAAGCAATCGCAGTGCTGAGAATCCTGCTAGGGCTAAAGCATCACGACCAGCACTTAGCAGTCTGGCATCTAGCAGTGCTTATGCAGGATGTTTGCTACCTCAGGGACAAGTCACACTGTAATCTTACCAATAGCTGTATGACTTTAGAAATTTAAGTTGTCATCTAGGCTGAAGTCCCTATGGTGGATCCTTTAAGATAGGTAAACACACACACACACACACAAAAAAAACAAACAAACAAACAAAAAAAAAAAAACAAATCAGTGAGATTTTCCCATAACAGTGCTTAATTTACACTTAGAATTTTGCCAAATTTCAATGCACTGGCCTGAAATTACTTATATTATTTGTCTACTGCAGGGTGCTTTACCTTTTATGTTACCAGCAGTTCTCAGCAATAGGAGCAAATGTTTCTTCTGCGTTTAAAAAAAATCCTTGTGCCTCTTTGCACTGAGAATTCCTAGCAAGTAAACAATTTGGTGGAGTAACTTAAGTATATGTTCACAAGCTTAACTGTGGCATTCCCTGATTGGGGATAGCCTGGCTTTCCTATTCAAAGACTTTTGTTCCATCTTTTGGCAAGTGACTTTTTGCCAAGAGAGTATAATGGTTTCTACACAGAACAAAGAATTATGATTCCTACCTAGCCATACCAGTCTAACTCCTATTTCCTTTAGCTGGCCAGGAAAAGACAGAGGATACGATACATTTTCCTTGTAATACTCTTCTATTCATGTAAAACATTTAAGAGTAATCTCATTAAAATTCTGCATTTGAGAAATGTCAATCAGTGTTTCCAGTTGTGTTTGACTGCTGTTACCTTCACACCTTCTTCTGCATTATGCAAAGATATGTAGGACTGAAGGGTTACATTGTAAAGCATTTAATCCTAAGTATTTGAATATGAAGACATTGTACATACACTCTCAATCCCTAATTATTTTTAGCCAACTCACTTATCCTGGCAATTGTTTCTAAAACAAACAAATCCTCCTTCTTTGTAAATTGTCCTCTATTTACAAATCATGGTTCAGGCTTCACTTGTAAAACCCATGTTTGCACTACACAGAGTTGTCTAGCCTATCTAGAGACAAAATTACTAGAAAGATCAATCTTCAGAAACATCTCCCTCCATACTGTCAAATTCTGACTTCTCATACTGGCTTGAAATATGTTACAAGAACTAGTTATTTTACTAAATACTCATCACCTTTATTGAAAACTACGTGCTCAATGAATTTAGTCAGGAAAAGTGACACAGGCTTATATGGCATTGAGAGTTTATAGCAGATGTTCTCAATGGATCTGATATATTTTATGTTTTACAATGTTATCTCATATATATTCTCATTCTTACTGCCAGTATTCTCTGACTAAAGACCAGAGAGAGACAGATAGGCCTGGTACTGGGGCATTATTATTAACAGAACAAATCTATTATACTGGCCTTATTTTAGATTTGTGGAATTACCTGTAAGTCTCAAGGATTTTAGTTTGATAGCTCTCTTGTGACTACACAGTAACACAGTGTAGTAACAAGAAATTGTTTAGATATTCAGAGATGCCATTTCTTTCACGCCCACACTTTTAGAGTTCATAGGAATGTAAAAACCACTCATCACATTTCATGATTATTTTGTGCGCTGCAAAGTTGGTGTTGACATATTCCAGTGATATTAAACAACAAACACCAAAAAAACCCCACTAGCTGTGTTAAATTCTAAAGTTACTCATTCATACCAACCAGAAACCTCTAGTCCTAAGTCCGTGGAGGGGACTCCAGGCTGCGTGTGAAGCAGCAGTGGTACCCATGCAGACACCAACGCTACAATAAGCTACACCTTCAGGCTGCTGCTAAGCTGGTTGTCATGCTAACCGATCACCATGATCTGTGCTGCAGCCAGTGACAGTGGCACAGATGTAACATCAGAGGAAGGAAAAGGATGTGAAACACCCTCTAACATCCTCAACACCTATAATCATCCACCGAGTCAGGCAGCTGGGACCTAGTGCTTTCTTTGCCATTACTGTGCTATATAATTTAGACTCTTCATTCTGTAACTGTACATATATACACACACACACATACAACTGAGTACTTTTACATGTATACACATACTTACAAATCATGCAATGTTAACAAGTGCATATGACGCTTTGATTTGTTTGTAAACTGGAGCCATTATAGATTTCCTACAGACGACCATTAAGTTTATTGTGCATATATGGTTGCAAAATGTACTTGTTCAACTATTTTTTATGTTGGTCACCAGCAGAGGAAATAGCAAACAAATAGCGAGTTTGGATGTTCTCTTGAGAACAAAGACAGAGACTCGGTAAGCTTTAACATTCAAACAGTTTTACAAACAGTGAGCATCCCAGAGTAACTTCTTGAGTGAATTTTACCTATTTACTTCTGCTCTTACTGAGGTCAACAGGAGTTCTGCCACATATTGCCGCATTAGCCCACTGCTGCTGACTTTTGAAAACGTTGTGTGAAATTAATATGCAAATGATTGCAGTAATTTTTAAAGCTCATATTAAAAAAAATCCTAAATCCTAAGGGGTATCTGCTCATCCTGTTTATTTTTTTCCTTTTAGCTCCTAGAGTTGTGACACATTTAAATGCACGAAATTGCTGTTTTTCCAGGTAGCTCCTCATAAACATTGCAAAATATTAATGAAGTTGTTAAGAAAGCAAAAGACCCACAACACCAACAGTCATCACATATTTAATTCATTGCTTTGTTCATTCTTTCCCATTACAAATGTACTAAATGACAATACAATTATAACCTAAAGCTGTTGGTAATTATATGCAAAGTGCTATAATAGCAACAAAACCCTAATGCTGAGGAGAGAGAGAAAGAGACTGAGGGATGCCAGAGACAAAATAACCATTACTCACTGTACTCCTGGGTACCCCCTAAAATAGTTTGATTCTGAATGGTTACCCAACCTGCAAGTTACCTGAAAAAAATTCAGGTCAAGTATACAGAAAACAAATTAATTACCAGGAAATTACTTGCTGGTGTTGAGCCAAGTATTAGCTCATCAGCATTCAGCACCATTGGAAAAGAACAAAGTGAAGGAAAACAATACTGACTTGCATCAGGAGCTGGAAGTGGAGAATGCAAAATAAAAAGTCTTATTAGAAACTTTCCTCATAAGGCTATCACCTTTCTTCCAGGCAGCTTTGAACTCAATGTTCAGTGCCAGAAAGCGTGCTGTCAGCAGATCACCATTCCCCTCACCTTCCTCCCGCCTTAGACACGGACTGCGCTACCTGCAGGAAGCTGCTCTCTGGCTGGTCCATAAGGCCTAGGGCAAGCTGTCCTGGCAAGGAACATCACTGCACCTTCTGGTGTCTCTTTGGACACTAAAGAGTCCCACCTGTCAGAAGGGCTCCTTGATTCCTTTGGTGTTTAGAATGATGCTACCAGCCAATCAAGCAAGACCAACAAAGGCACAGAGCTGAGATGCAGAGTAACCTAGATGTCTCTTATCTTAACTAAGCTCATTATTTTCTGGCTAGAAATAAGAGCCTAACTCATACAATTTATCAAGGGAATGTTTGACTTGTGCTTATTCTGTGTTTGCTGGAATCAGAAAGATATGCCACATAGCTACTGCTTCGTTAGCAGATCAGTAACGTGCAGCAGCATGCTCTAGAGATGGAACTTAATTGAGATAAAGCACATAAAATCTGTGAATTACATGACAGGTGGAATTGGCAGCTTGTGATACTTAAGTAAAGTCCCTGTTTATCTATAATATGTACAGTATGCTTCAGCTGAATTAGTTAAACTTATACAGACACAGTCAGAAATCTTACAGCTCCTGCTACCCCACTGTCATAGTTTAGCCCCACTCAGGAACAAGCTATGAAGTCTTTCGCTCACTTCCCCCACTTTCCAGCAGGATGGGGAGAGGAACTGATAAAGGAAAGAAGGCAAAACTCATGGGTTGAGATTAAAAAAAAAAAGTTTAAGAGAACCACAGAAGAAAATAAGACAGAGATGGAAAACAAACAAACCAACCCAAATAACAGAAAATATCAAAGCACATAACTTACAGTACAATAGCTCACAGTGGATCCTGATGCCCAGCTTCCTCCTGAGTAGCAGGAGGCTCCCCTCAGCACCCTCCTTACTGATACAGTGAGCATGATGTCACAAGGTATGGCAGAGCCCTTTGGCCAATTTGGGTAAACTATCCCAGCTGTTGGCTAATTAGTAACCTATCCCAGCTGTGTTCCCAGCCACAGGTGCCACCAGCTCCAGTTCTTCTCCCAGCTCAGGTGAGAATAACTCTTGCCTAGCCAGAACCAGGACACCTACTTATTCTTGTAGACTTGCTGCCACATTTGGATTTCTCCTGCTAAAATATATTTAAAAGAGGGGGAAAAAAATAGCATCCATAACAGAACAGAGCAAAAAGCAGCACATGACTCAAAGATTTCATTCTGAACTGTCTTTACTGTTTCTGAACTAACTCCTACTGTACTAAGTTATATGACTCAAGAAATTAATATCATCATAAAAACTAATACTATTTCCAATGCTCACTGGGCATCTTGTTTTGTGTTCACATAACACTGAGGACAACACAGTTCTTACTAGTGATGCTCCAAATGCAAGCTCAGGTTCCGATAATTCAGAGGACAATGCTCAGATACATGCAGATGCTCCTCTATTTCTCAGCACCCTTTCCCCGGCTGGTGGACAGTAGGCTGAAACGATCAACTACAAACTGTTTGGGCTTTTCAGAGAGCCGGCTGCACCTCTCTGTCTTCCTCCCTCCATAAGCAGGAGCGTTGCCTTGCAGGAAGCCCTCTGTTCCTCATGCTCATTGCTCACAAAACCCTTCCAGCCTCACCTGTTTAAGGAGTGAGTGGCAAAATGCTTAAAACCACTCACTGACTGTGCCCGGCATCATATGCAGCACCTGACATGCACACAGCATCATGTGTGCATCAGATGCAAGGGCTTCGTGGGCGGCTTTCAGCTGTCAGCAGATGGGGTCTTGGGTTGTGCAGCAGCAATGAGTAAGAAAAGCTCATTAATCCTTTAGATTTTACAAGTTCCCTGCAACATGAGGAACTTGAACAGAGCTATTTAAAAAAAAAAAAAACACAGCCTCAAATTCATGAACAATTTTCTACTAAAATCACTTTCTGCATTTTAATGGCCAAATATTGATTTGTTTGCCTGTGTGCTCATTTGGTATGGTGTATGGGGTAGAGAAGCACTGAAATATGTGCCCACCAGTGCGAAGCGGCTGTAAAAATTTATTGAAACTGAAAGGTTGTGACAGATATCTGCTCTGCAATGATTACGTCCTGGATAAATTATTATGTATGATTCATAAATGCTTAAATCAGAAAATACAATTACAGTCACCAACTATGCCTTCCTTCATTCTAAATGTAGATTTTTATCCACTGTTTTTAGCTAAATGAGTAAATATTTTGATAAGCAATAAATTATACAAAAATGCAAATAAAGGACAGAATTATTTTAAGTGATCTGGGCACCCATCCAAAAATGAACACGCACAAATAAAAGGACTGCTCTTGAATATGTGCTTGAAAAAGCATTACTCTTCTGATGCAAGATGTGATTTTATGCTGTTTATACCTTTTCAAGGTTTCTGGGATGAAAGGACGTTCATTCCTTCAGTTTGTCAGGCAACTGACTGCTTGCATGTTAACATGACAGAACAAGAAACCGAGCCCCTTCTCCACTGCTCCTCACAGCGCAGGTATCACATGGGAGCACTGCCCTTGGGATGATGCTGGCAATGCAGGCATGAGATAGACACCAGTTCTTGTTCCCCCACTCAGTCTGCCCACAAAACCAGTCAGAGTTAGTTCTAATTGTGGGTGATGGTGTTTTTGATACCTATCCATTGCACAGCCAACATGAGGTAATGATCTTTCACACAGGCTGCTGAGCTGCTATCAGCTATTTGTGCCTTTAGACGCTGTCAGCCCAGGCCATCTTTGAGCTAAATTTCCACCTTGATGCAGGTGGATGAGTGCGACCGAACGGCCCGAGTTTTACACAGCAGGCATTCATACAACAAGAGCGCGTTTGACAGCCAACAACCTCCTCAGTGGTGCAGCATTCTTCCTGCAGCCACCTTCTCCTCCCACTCTCCTGCCCACTTTCTGATACCTGCTGTCGCTCTGCGATGGCCAGAGGAGAGGTGGCAGGAAGTAGTGTATTTGGAGAGTTTGTTTCCATTTATTACCACCACAAAGTCCCCAAGGGACCTAGCCTTCCCATCCCAACTCTGAGCTGCTCTAAGCCCATTTTCTGCCTGAAGTGGTACTCTCTGTCACTCGGGGATATCAAACAATACACCGTGAAAGGCCTAACTCAGGAAATTGTTGTTCTTCAGCTGGCTCAGTTACACTGTCAGGGAAAAATTACAGAAGAAATTTGAAACTACCAAAAAAAGTCTTGTCCTTCTATTCTCCAGATAACAACTTGAAAATATTAAAATATACCAGCCTTCAAAGATTTAGCAATTTATAGCTCAGCATAGCCAGAGCTTTTTCTCCAGGTCGAATTCTAATGCAACAAGAATAATAAAGAAGAATCACTACAGACTTGTGTCTGTGGATATTCTTTGTCTAACTGGAATACAAAGCCACTGTCGCTTTTTGCAGACTGCTCTGCCAAAGGAACGTTTGATACCTACAATCATAAAGCAAGGTTGGGGCACCTTTGTTCTTAACATATTTTACCAAATACTCCAAGTACACCACCTGGAGTATTACATCCAGCTCTGGGGCCCCAGCACAAGAAGGACATGGACCTGTTAGAGTGGGTTCGGAGGACCATGAAAATGAACTGAGAGTGGAACATCTGTCCCATGATGAAAGGCTGAGAAAAGCTTGTTTAGGCTGGAGAAGAGAAGGCTCCGAGGAGACCTTACTGCAGCCTATCAATATATAAAGGGGGCTTATAAGAAAGATGAGGAGAGGATTTTTAGCAGGGCCTGTAGTGGCAGGACAAGGTATAATGATTTTCAACTAAAAGACAATAGATTTAGATTAGATATAAGGAAGAATTTTTTTACTATGAGGGTGGTGAGACACTGGAATAGGTTGCCGAGAGAAGTTGTGGATGCCCCATCATCAGAAGTGTTCACTGTTAGGTTGGATGGGGGTTTGACCAACCTGATTTAGTGAAAGATGTTCCTGCCCATGGCAGGGGGGTTAGACTAGATGATTTTTAAAGGTCCCTTCCAACCCAAGCCATTCTTTTTATATTTAGGATGTTAAATATCATAGTAAATGCAATTCCAGATCATCAAAATATAGTTGTAGACCCTACTTTGAAAAGTATGCTAAGATATGGGGGTAAGGTTGTTTTATTTTTCAAAAGATAAAAGAAAATAGGTTAACTTGCAGTCAAACTGAAACATTTAATTCAACCCAAAATAAAATATCATGTAATAACTTTCAGGTCATTTAACTTCTTTGTGTTTGACTTTGAATCTCCTTCAAATAAAAATAAAAATATTTTAACTCCCAGGAGTTAAACAGATCTCAGTCAGTGCCCCAGAGTGGTGACCACCAGGGTCATCCTTGATGCAGAAGACCTTCCAGTTTATTTTATGAATCAGAACCACAGTCAAATTCCTACCCTCTGCAAAACACATATATTTCTTTGAACACAACTCACCTGGGTATTTGAGGGTTTGCCTTTTTGGGGTCACAATGCACATGCTAACACGAGACCTTAGTAAAACAGTTACTTTCACCTGCAATAAGCCCTCCAACGGCAAATCCTGCCCTTCCTCAATCCAATAAAAATCACTTAGGACCTCTCCCTTCCACTTAATCTCATTCTCTCTCTTATGTGCATGTGTTTGTGTGTGGGGAGATTGTCATAAATAATGTTTTAGCAGCAGCACAATTTGTACATAAGCTACAGTGAGGACTTAACTATGGCCTGAAACAAATTTTGCAGTGAATCTCTGAACTTACATAAACATCATTAAAATGAGGAAAAACTGTTGTAGGCATAGTGCCCCCTACCACCATTGCCTCAGCCAGCTTCCAAGGGTCCTTATGGGAGTTCCTGCATGTAGATGGGATGGGCTCCCATGCCACCCAAAAGGTTTCTCTCACTTTGAGCTAATGAAAGAAAGAATTCTCTATGCAGCTCCCTGTCCCAAGCTGGAAAAAACCTTGACTTTTTACAGCCTTCCAGACATGAGCTGCCGGTCAGCCAGCCTTGCACTGGGTGATCTCATCACCAGACAACCATCCATGAAGGCCACTCCTTCTTGAGGATGTTCACTTATCGTTTAAAGGTACTTTATTTTTGTGGAAGAGGGTTTCACCTGACGACTCTCTTTTGTCAACCTTATGCTGGTGGCCTTTAGATTTATTTTCTGATGTGAAAGTAAGAGAAAGACAGAAACCTGACTGCACAGTCAAAATGAAATTTTCTGTTTGAGTAAGAGTCCTGTACTCTGAGCAGTGTACATAGCTGAATAATCCTATTGATAGCAGTCACTAAGGGACATCAAAAGGTGTGCAGTGTGGCCATATTTTCATATTTTCATAAGAGTAGACCAATAACAGAGAAGATATTTTTAATGCTATTCTAAGCATTGCAAAAGGCATCCTCTCACCTGACCCAGCTTCCCCTATGGAGAATAATCGTACCTCTTGGGTGAAAGGCTCCCATTTACCATATCAATGGAATTAAACACTCCGATGGTGATGGTGAAGATAATAGGAAAACTGCCCTTCTGCAGGAAGCTTCTCATCCAGTACCAGTCAGGCCAGCTCTGCTATGCTTGACTCTCCACCTCTATCAAAAACCAAAAGATGCAAGATCCTTGACTTCTACAGTGGCCAGACCACCTCGACACCACAGCTGTAGCTGTGCGCTTGGGCACTCTGCCCTGTGTGCCCTGACCACAGGGCAGAGGGAGCAGGGTCCTGCAGGATCTGGAGACAAGAAGTTTGCACAGGTCCTCACTGGATAGAGAAGAGGAAGAGCTTTGGGGGCCAGGAAAAAACAGTGAACAGATTGACAGTAGTATGGGTAGCCTACTTCTGCTTGCTGAGTAAGCTTGTAATTGCTAAGTTTGAACTCTGGATAGAAAAGCTGTCTATTTTTTTTTTTTTTATAGCACATTGTTATTTCTCCTGAAATAACTTGCCGAATAGTACTGCTTTTATCTTCTAATTGCTTCCAGGACAGTAACTAAGTGCATACTAAGCAAAAAAAAAATATCCTCAAAACAACAAAACACCACGGCAATAGCCCTGAAACTCCTTTTCTGGTTTTGATACTGCCGCAGCTTCAAAACCAAGTACTCGTCCACCAACCTCACCTGAAAGAAGAGATGTAATCAAAAAGGGGTACTTTCACAAAACAGAAAATAAGCATGTAAACATGTGGCTGATTCTTTCCCTTTGCAGAGTGATTTCTTATCACCTTAATGAAATTATAAGCAGTGCTCTTTCTTCCAAGATAGAATAATTATGAATAAATTACATTTTACACCGAAACACTGACTACTCTGTAACCATTATGCAACTGGGAAGCAGCTATATTGTCATTTTTATGTAGCTACACCGAATTACACAATAATTTCAATGGAGTTATATTGAGAAATTACATTGCAAATTTGTTCATATTAACTCCTGCAACTTAAAGACTTTCACACTTAGAGTGTGAAATAACTGCTCACTTTGAACAGGCTCTAAACCTAATATGTACAGCACTGTGACTATGAAGGGAAAGAAAAGGTTCCTTAGTAAGTCAAAAGTGTTATCATTAGTATCTTTTAATATAAAGTAGTTACATGCTAGTGAATTATTTCAATTACCCTATTATATTGCTGAGCTAAAGAAAAGGAACAATTAATAAAAATGTGATGAAAACTTCTTAATATGCAGAAAACAAGGCTCAAAAAGCTATCACCAAGTTTATTCAGCTGGTACCTTCAAAATTTTAAAGATACTTAACATTAAATGGGAGAACTTCAAATCACTAATTTAGTTCACAGTGCGCTTCAGGGATTTGAGCAATTTTGGAATTGTATAATGTCTCTATAATGCTGTGAAGTTAAAGTTGAGCAAGGTTTTTAATTTTTACTTGTGGCACAGTAAGATATAAGACACACCTACAGTGAAGCTATAATAGAAAGTTTTAATTTTTGACTGATCCAAACCATGAACCTTAGGGTCTGAATGTATAAAAGGTTCTTACTCAAATGTGGTGCAAAAATAAACACTTCAAAGGAGAACCCCACCCGAATGGAGCAGAAGGAGGTGTGTGAGTCAGGAGAAGGGACTGGCTGAATTCATGAAAGAAGCTGACAAGGATAATTTCTTGCCCTACAGGAGACTGATAACTCTGGTATACTTTGAAAAGCTGAGACTGATAAATAGAAACCTGGACAAGACTTGCACATTAATTGAAAAAGATTTCTAAAATACCCCTCAATCCTTCAGTAACCTAGCAAGGGAGTTAAGCTTGCCTATACAGAGGGATACAGAAAGAAGGCATCACTATTTTGAGTAGCAGTAACTGTTTTCTCATCAATAGAAAACTATCTTGTTTAAGCATAAAGCTTAAAAAATAAATACAGAAAATAAATAATAATTTATTATTATTTAACTTCACATTTGCTTTTCTGTTAAGAGCACAGAGGTGTTCAGAAATCTGATCTTTCTAGCAGTGGCTTTGAAAGCTTGTCAAATTCAGGCAGAAATAATTAACAATCTTCTTCATTAGGCACCATGTATCAGTCATTCTCATCTTCATGAGAAAACAAGATTTTAAGTAACAAGAATAGAAATTTCACTGAAGTTAATCTAAATTCCTCAATGTCATTTGACAGCATCTGTTCTCAGGTTGGTCCTTTCCAGGGTATTTTTTTTGCATTGGAGAGTAACCACAACCCTTTGCTCTGCTGAGATTATTACTTTGTGCCTGAGTCAGATAATGCTGAGGCAAGAGATCAGCTTCTTTCTCATCTACAAACAACGTCTTCTACCCTGCAGGTTCCAGAAAACCTGTCATTCAGCTTGTCCAAAATAAAAGCAGACTTTATGGTAAAATTCCTTAATTAGCAAGGAAAGATGGAAAAAAGAGGTAATTACAAAAATCTTATTTAGTTGGACATTATGAAAAGGACTGATAGGAGAGAACAAAGATGTAATTACAGTTTAGGAATATTACCTGCAATGCTCAGAACTGATTTTTTTTTCTCTTACTTTTAAGGTTGTCTCTGAGAACATGTCTCAAGTCAACATGTCAACAAGTCTTGCGTAATTTGTGGAAATCGCCCTACAATATGACTCATAAACAGGATACGTTCTCTACTTTCTCTACCGTCCAGCCATTTCATGAACAAGGTGACAGCTGATTCATAATGTTACCTTATCAAAGCATTTTCTTTTGATTCATGTGACTGGCCCATTTCAACCTTGCGTATCTAGATGAATGCAAAGATATTTTCCAAAACTGCTCACAGTATCATTATTTTCTACAACTATTTCAGCTCCACCTATCAGCTTCCAAGAGGTCTGTCTGAATATACTAACCAAAAGAAAACCTTGGAGGCTGAATGTCTGAGGCCAATGATACAGTATCTCAATACAAAATGACATTACAAGTTTCATAGTGAAGTATGCATTAGTCATATTTGAAGAGATACTCATCATAAGTGCCAAGGTTTCTGAAGAGATTTCTTAATGGGCTCCATCACTTGCTCCCTATTTTTGGAAATGGGTTGGAAATTAATTCATGATAAGATGGGACTAGTAAATGGGTAGATAAACTCAGGACTAAACGGCCTGCTCTGAGACAATTTATGGCTGACTTTAAAAAATGTTACCTTTTCCACAGGGAAGCCCTCCTACGGGAACACAATACTGTTAACTGCTGATAAAGTTCTTAGCAAGCACCACCACTGGCATTACTTCTGCATTAAAGGTGTCATAATCTAGCCCTGCTCAGGACCAAGCTACGCAGTCTCTCACTCTCTCTCCTCACCCTCCAAAGGAACGGGGGAGAGAGAATATAACAAAAAGCTCAAGGTTTGAGGTAAGGACAGGGAGAGATCATTCAAGTTACCATTATGGGCAAAACAAACTCGACTTGGGGAAAATTATTTCAATTTATTAATAATAAAGCCAAAGCAAGATAATGAGAGAGAGAAAAGAAAAACAACTTTTCCCCACCCCTCCTCTCTTCCTGGGCTTAACTCCATTCCTGACTGTCTCCAACCTCCTCCTTCCTGAGTGGTGCAGAGGGACAGGGAATGGGGATTGCAGTCAGTTCATCACTCATTGTCTCTGCTGCTCTTTCCTCCTCTCATTCTTCCCCTACTTCAGTATGGGGTCCTTTTCCACGGGGTGTGGTCCCTCAGGAACAGGCTACTCCAGCACAGGCCTTCTGCAGGCAACAGCCTCCTTCAGGAATCCGCCTTCCCCGGCGTGGGGTCCTCCCTGAGCTGCAGGTGGATCTCTGCTCCTCCACGGACCTCCATGGGCTGCAGGGGGACAACCTGCTACACCATGGTCATCACCACAGGCTGCAGGGGAATCTTGGCCAGGAGCTACATTACTCCTCCCCCTCTTTCTCCACTGACCTTGGCGTCTGCAACCGTTCCTCTCACAAGAAATTCTTCACAACAGGCTGGCAGACGCCTCTCAGGATCTTTTTACATCTCATTCACATCTCATCTCCTCTCCACTTCTTGCAGCCGGGCCGGGCCGACTCAGGCCCAGTGGAAGGCCAGAGGGTGAGACCTTCAAGGCCCACAAGATTTGCGCCTCCCCCTCTCTGCCCTCGCTTCTGTTTATTCACTCCTTCCCCTTTTTTTTTTTTAAATTGATTTTCCCCTTCTTAAATACATTATCACAGAGGCATTATCAATGTCACCAATTGGTTTGGCCCTGGCCAGCAGTGGGTCCACCCTAGGCCCGGCCGGGTCCACGGACAAAGGGGAGCAACTTCTAGCAGCTTCTTACAGAGGCTGCCTCTGTAGCCACCCCCTCCACTACAAAACCAGCACAAATGGAAATCCTTGTTCTTTTCAGTGCAACAAACTTTAAACACACAGTTATTTAAACACTTTTTAAATCTTCACAAACTAGTATTTTCTCCATTCTCCATTCTTTCCATTTTGCAGGTGGGTAAATCAAAGGACAGAGAAGCTATGACTCATGTAAAACTGAGTCATATTGACTTTCATCCCTTGGCTCCAACTGACAAAATGTGCTCTGTCCCTTATGTCCCAGAGTAAATCAAAACAGCTTTTTCATTAAGTTTCAGACATGTCTCATCCACACTGTGGTCTGCTGGTCATAGAAAACATAATGAAGTAAACCAAGTTTGCACGTGCACCAAAGTGACCTCAAAATTTCTCTTTTGTTTTTCTACTCATGAAAGGTATATTCTCAAAAAGATTATATCAAATTTTTAAAACTACTCAAGAGAGCTTTATTTACATAATAGAGGCCCTGGAATGGAAAATTCCAATAAAAAGTTTCTGACAGGCTCTTAGCTAAAAGCACTAAGAAAATTCTCTGGTCTGTGCTTTCTGTTGGTACCCTTCACGTTCACGTATGCTATATACCCTCAGCTCATCTCATTGGCATTTGAAATTCTAGTTAAGAAAGAGCATAAAGAGCAGTTCAGGCATTTTACCCCTGTCCAAACTACATGACAGTGTCAGCCTCCACATTTGTCATTAGATTACTATTAGACATCTAATGCAGTGTCCAGCTTCATATTCTGGCTAAAATAGAGCAATTAAGATTGATATATGGGCTGTAAAATCTTTTGTCTTCTTGTGGGTATTAATTAAATAGAAAGTGGTTACACATTTGATCTCATTCTTTCAATCACCACAATCACCCATGGAAACAGTATTCTGACTAAATACGCCTGTGCCTGGTAAAATGTGTTTTATATCCTCATTGTGCTTTGACTAACTAAAGAATTTATTACACTGGCAATCTGGACCTAAGTTTATTTAAAATCTATCTACACTTTCTGCTCCATGAAAATATTTTTAGAATTATTCCAGTGATGCTTCCTTTCTGTGATACTAGTGGGCCAAAGCCTCTATGTTAACTTCCCTGAGTGATGTAAAACGAGGTCTAAACCCTTGGTAACCCACAAATCATTTCATATAATTTGTTGCTAAATAGATGCATTTGCTAGTGAAGCTGTCCCCAGTTGACTCAGTGGAGATGTCACATAACAGCATGATCTTCAAAGATAATTTCAGCAGCCTTGCTATGTCTGTGTAGCATCACTACTTAAGGTCACCAGCAGCATTAGTTAAACAGTTATGAGTTTATCCATCATCATGAACAACTTTTGCAAGATTGCAGCTAATTTAAATTGGGCTCATGTATATTTTAACTGAACTGCAGTGATGGCAGCAGTTGCAGTGTAGACTGACTCATCATCATTAATTCTGGGGCACTAACATGCAGAATAGCTTTGACTGCAGTTTTGTATGGTGTAGAGCTAATATAGATGTATGAAATAGGGTGGCACCTTGGATCTGCTCCCTGTCTCCTTGTATTCCTATTCAGTGCCAAGGATAATAAATCTCTAAAATACTATGTTAGGCTGTGTGATAAATAGCTCATCTGCAGATGTGCAAAGCAGTAGAGGCACAATAGGAAGTGGGGAACCCAAACAGCATCCTGGCCCAGCACCACCAAGGCCCATCACAGGGGAGCATCAGTCCATACAATGAGGCCCATCGGCAGATGAACAAACCTCAGTAATGCAGGCAGAGGAATGAGCCCCTGCCCAAACACTCCCCAGTGCTTCCAGTCTCCAAGACAGCCATCAGCCCCAGCAGTCCAGCTGAGAAACCCAGCACTACGAGTCAACAGGAGAGGCTCTCTGGGGCACATTATAGGATGCAGGCAAGATCGTTCTGGGATTGCACAAGGCTTATTACAGAACAAGTGCAGGAAATAAGGGATAAGGGGATAAAAGGGGCCAGTTACTTGTAAGCAGGGTGCTGGTCAGCATGTTTGTCCAGCCATACCCTGAACCTGATGAGCACAGTCAGTCCCTTCTTCTTCTTAAACTCTAACTGTTTTCCTGAGTGAGGGAAATCCCTATTCTATGTGCATACAGGTGCATGGAGGTCTAAGTAGCAGCTGGACTGAGGACCATGAGTCACTGGGGACCACGTGTCTGGAGTGCCAGTAACTAAAGGTTGTCAGGGTACGTGAGCCAGTGTGTGACTGCTAGTGAAGACCAAGCCAGACTAGCCACCAAGTAGGATATGTGCATATATAAACCCAGCTGCTGGAGCGATAAACTTAAATATGTATGAATTTCTCACAGCTCTTCATCCTGATGAGCTCTGGCTTATATATGATTTTACATATATATATATTTATAAACATATGTGATATTTTCACCTCAAAAAAAAATGAGGTAAATAGGAACAGGCTGTAGGGGCAGTTTGTTTCTGCATGACTACTGCGTGTTTCTGCCTGTGCTGATCTGTTTGCCCCGCTGTGTACATGTGTATTTTACACCTGCCTTTGCACATTGACCTATCAGGAATGTATGCTCAGCCTCGCTACTGCCTGAACCTGGAGCACTGACCTGCGGCTGTTTATCAGAGAACTGCTGGATTTTGAAACTTCCTAAAACTGTATCCTCTCATGAAATTATTTACCATCTATTGCAGCTCTGGACTGTAGTATCTATGGACAGTGTGTAGTAAGTGACAACCTAGTTCTCCTTTCCACACGAAGCATGTAGATAGCAGCACACTGCCACTAAACTCCCACTAAACTCCTTTTCCTACAAGTCTACAAACACAAACACTGCCAGGCAGATTACCACAACAAGGGCTAGTTTTCCCCAATTTCTGGGGGTGGGGGGGGGAAATGAAATTCCTCCACAGAAATTCCTCCTGTGAATAAAGTAAACAATACAAACACAAACTAAAAAAGAAAGGGACGGACATAGCCCTAAACAGAATTCTTTCAAAGTTAATAGGACCCCACCTCATCACATTTTAAACAAAAGCTTTAAGCCTCTCTTAAGGCTAAAGCTATTGTCTTTTGCTCTCTTTTTTGATGTTATTGTGAAGTGCCTTGAGGATACTTGATAAAAAGGCACTCTATGAGTTCTATTACCTTGTTCTGTACTGCAATGTATTACTAATATTAAATGCCAAATGAATAATGAAAACACAAGCTGGGAAATTACATTTGCTTCTTCCATTGCCTGTTTTAGTCTGATCTGGCAACTTATTAATTGATAAGGCAACTTACTAATTACCTTCTTTTTGATGGTATGGATTTATGTTTGCCTGATGCAAAAGACCACATATAACATCTATCAATATCAATTACCAATAACAATACCAGTATCTTTCTTTAAAGGAGGGATCTGAAGTAGACAATGTTGCTTGCTGGATTCCATGGAAGCTTAAGTATTTTTCGCAAATAGCTAAAAGTAATTTTGTAAAATAAAAAATCTGTAAATTAGAATTTTTCATTCTAGTTTTGACTTGGAAAAACAGCCCGGTTCTCCTACAGATGCAATTTTCTAAAGATGCAAGTCCAGGAAAGCCATCCATAACAGTATTTTATGCTACAAGTATTTCGTCAAGCAGTTAGTGAAAAACATACCATGAGAACAGAATTCTGGATGCTGTCCCCAAAGCACATTAAAGTTCATCTCGAATTCTAAGCTCAATTTCTTTCATATTTTGCCTTCTCCATCACACTGTGTTAGTTAAGACTAATTTATAGCTTCAGGCTTTTAGGTCTCACAGAAATTGGCTGGGTTATTTTGTTATCAAGAACATAAATGCTTTTATTGGAATCAGGATTTTATCCAGGCTGCTTCATCTGTAATGTAATAAGGAAGTAGCTTGGAAAAGCAACATTATTCAGGGAATATATGCAAAAATATTCTCACAAATGCTACTTGCAGAGTTTGAAAGTGTATTGTCACAAACTCACCAGAGATCTCTAGATTGTGGTCCTTTTCTTACTGCCCAGCTGCATAACAAGTATGTTTTAAGTAACACTCGTCCCTGAAAAATGACACTCCTAACTCAACATTCTCACTTTCAGACAGTGCACGAAGCACTTCAGCAGCAGAAAATGTCTTCAGTCTGTGTCTGAGTAAGGGAAGACAAGATCAAGTTTTTCTATATATCCCTGACTTGAAGAGGGCACGCCTGGGATGGACCAGCTACCAGGCAATTGTTCTTCACACTATGCAAATGTAAATAACAACTTTTCTTGTACTAAAATAGAAGGACTACTGCTACTATGCTATAGAAAGAGATGTACAGAGATGAAAAATGCCACCTATAGATAACTAAATATTAATGCGTCTTCATAGGATTTTTCTGTGTCTTCCAAATACAAAGTTACCAGACATTTATAAATGAGGTTCAATCTTCAGGTAAGACACTCTGGGTGATGCTTTTGCTATCTAGAATACTGACCTGGGTATAAGTATGTTCCAACTTCTATCTGAGATTACAGTCAGAACCTTATTTAACCCTTCTCCTAGGATTTCCTGTGACTTGCAAGCTTGACATTTAATCAAAGTATCAAACTGTAACACTTCTCCTAAGAAAGACATTCATTTTTCTTTACATTTTACATTATGATTTTCAACTATATTAGACACACTGATATCCCTTGAATTTGGATAGCTAAAACTATCTCCCATTCAGACATAAGGAAAATTCACTAGTGAATTTTGTTGAGTCCAATGGTACAACCATAAATGACCATTCATTAGTGTCCTCATTAAGAGGGAAATGGGTAGACAACCCAGCTGACTGAAACATCAGAATGCAACTTTCTGCTGTAAAAAAAAAAAACATATTACCTCCAGCCATACAAAGTGGAGTTCAGAGGAACACGTAAAGGGGAATGATGCTTTCAGATCATTGCAGATTCTAAACAGAGACTAGACATAGCAAAAAACATTTGAGCAGCAATACTGGACAGGGGTGACTGATTCAGCTTTCAGGGGACCTGATAGACACAAAATCACAATTAATGTTTGTACAAAGGGACTTTTCTTTTTCCTTTATCTCCTGCACACCTCATGCATAAACTGCAGTTTGATGCTTGGAGCTCTCAACTCAACCAGGGAAAGGAAAACTCAGTCGGTGCCTGACTATTAAAGTCTTTCCTTTTCCTCTGTAATTCCAAAATACAATTGCTAAAAAGAGAAAGTATAGCTTTAAGCTTGAAAGATAGATCAGGCAATCAAACAGATCTTCAGATGGCTTCCTAGCTGGGAAAGCTGAGTACAGTCACACTTGTGTGCCACTTGTCATGGCAGGTCTATTTAGCTGTTGCACAATCTTCATAAGACACTCCCTAATTAGCTGTTTGACTTTATTTAATTAAGATCAGACATGTAGTAACAAACTACAGAAATTACCACCTACTTTGCCTAAAAACATTAGGACTGCAATGCTTTATTTCTTAAAAAGAAAGGGTAAGTCATCGACTCATTTTCACTACACACCAGTAAGACCTCATGAGGCCACATTCTGAAAATAGCTGTGCTGCTGTAACCTCTAATTAGTTTAGTTATGAATTTACAAATACATTAGTTTAATCAAAGGGTTTTTTTTAAATTTTAGCCTAATACTGTGGCTAAAAATACTTCCAGAGAAGGGATCATATAAATCTTATACAGTAAATATTACTTTTCATTTGCTTACACCAGTAAGGGTGTTTTTAAAGCTCTCAATTCAGATGCTTCTTGTGGTAGTAGATGTAATTTCTTATTGACTAGACATTTTTAAGTACTTTACAATAGTTTAAAACTACTACACAGATATCAATAAAAAGTAATAGAGCAAGAGACAGATATCTCAAGATTGTGTTTGAAAAATACTCCATAGCATTTTGTAATTGCAGGAATTTTTCTAAGTCAGAAAGTGGAGTTACTTGTCCAGTTCCTATTGGAAGCTAACAGACATCAGGCACCTTTGTCCCTTTGAAAGGTTCTCTTTTAAAAAAATGTTCTCTTCTAAAAAAATATTCTTGGCAGCATTATCTGAGTAATGACAGTTTTAAGTGTAGACTGTGTATGAAAACTACATCTACCCTCTTTCTTCTTGGTGTTCTTGTTTTGCTACGTATTTTTCTCATAGTGTTTACTTGAATTCCTTTTAAAGTATGATTAACAATACATTTTCTCTTAACTCATTAGTGTTCCTGAAGCAAATGGATGGAAGATGATATAAAATTGGTTTCTATCATCATGCATCATGCTCATTGTTCTAAAATTTCTGGACTTAGGGACTGGACAAGCATAGGAATGAGTTTCCTTTTCTCTCTGGAAATTCCTGTCCAGGCTGAGACACCAAGGAATGAAATGTATACCAAAGAATGTAATGTATGTGATTGGGTTTTGTCTTATTTGTGGTTCAAATAGAAGGTAACAATTAGCAGCAGTCTTCCATATATTAATGAATATGTATTCATATATACAATGGCATTATTCACATATACATGGCTGACCATTTGTTTAAGCACTACATTAACTTAGAACCCATGTTTGCACAGTCTTTCCATACTACTAACAGGCTAATCTGCAACTGAATTGCCTAGCATAAAATTTTGGAAAAGGGCCTTGTACAATCTTCTGATTTTATGTCTTTCAAGATTTTAAGTTTTATCTCGTGATATTCCATGGCACAATCCTTATTCGATGTTCTATCAAAAAAATGCAGCTAAAATATGAACCTGTTACTTCTAATATTGAAAAAGAAAGCATACTTGGCAAATCTATTTGTGGTGTAACTTCACGTAGCAATCAAGATAAATTTGCATAAAATTCTGGTTCCAAGTAGTCAGAAGGTTTATCTAGACTCAATAGTACTGTCTTTTACCATTATTTTACCTTTTACTTCCAAATCAATGGCATTATACACCACTCAGAAAATTACAAAGGTCTCCTAGAAGAGATCAAGCCAGTATCTTTCATGATGTGATAAGGTTTTATTTTTCATAGACTTCTCAAAACAGACTTTTCTCACTTTAAAACTGCAAGTTGACAAAAATATCTATCCAATTTGGAATTTTCTGACACTGAAAGGACTTTTTGTAAGAAAAGAGAGCAATATCTCATTATAACAATGACTGACAAAAAGAGATGGGAAAAGTTCTTCAGAAATCATCCCTTTCTATTTTATTTATTTTTTTAAAAAAGAAAAATAATCATTCTTACAGCTTTAGAAGCCCCATTATACACTGAAATTTCATTAGTATTAAAATAATCATTCAAGTGGAAACTTTGGCAGCCAGATATGATAGGAGTTATTTTCATTTCTTTGTTGTTACGGGTAGGATATTACTACCTTTCTCCCAAACTCAGCCAAATTACCAATGCTTTGATTATGCCCTAAAGGGAACAGCCACTGAACCCGCATACGGATTTTTGTACACTAACTCCTACAAAGTCTGCAGAAATTCAATCCAAGATATGATCCATGATACAATGCCAGGTTTTGCAAACCTTTAAGTATGCACATATATTTACTTAAATGAGCAAAAACTATGAACATGCTTCATTGTTTGCCACGAGTTATTACTTTGCATGACTCACACTATGCAATGCAGTACCTTTACTGATTAACAATATTAGCTGATTACATCACAAGAATTATAATTTTAATGATGCAATGTTGTACTGCTTAACTTTTTAAAAATTAGTTCTTCACTGGGACATGGCCTAAGCATACACATAAAATGAGCAATTTACAACCAGGAGGAAAAAGAAAATTAACAGAGAAAAACAGGAGAATGAGGAGTACTGCACAGATGGGATTAATTTCAACATCTACTGAGCAATGCTTTTATCAAATATTTTTTCCTACATTATTTTAATCCTCCGAAGGTCAAACTGATCCATGAAATCAATTCTTGTTAGGCATTCACAGAAGTACCAAAGAGTAGTTTTAAACCACAGATTCATTTTCTCCAAAATTTTAAACTTTTTTTTCAGAATGGGAATTTAATTCATCAATTAATATTCACAAGTTATTTTTAATCCTATTTCAACATACACTTATCAAGAAAAGGAAATGAAAGCTGATTTTAAATCATTTGAGGAAGAAATGCTATTTTTTTCAGTCCTTCTTCACTTTGAAATAGACTAACCTGTGAATTCATCAATTTAATTCACAATGCTGGTAAGAAGACATTTGGGTTCAGAAGCAGGCAACTAAACAGAGAGGGGTGAAAATTAGGACAATATTTGTTGAAATTCACAAGAAAATAAATATTTTCAATGTCTTTCAAACTTAGAGCTGTCAGTTTCAGCCAATATTTTTTTTTGTTTTTATGAGGAGCATACATCTTTCCAGGCACTTGTTCACTACTTCTTATTCTCTCTCTTTTAAAAGCATTTTTTTGTTTACTTTCTTTCTCTGACTTATTTGCTGCTTTTTTATTAGGCAGAATGTCAGAAAAGATTGATCTTTATTTATCTTTGTAAGAGAGGATGTCGCGGTTTGCTTTGTCTTTGACTACTTGTTTATATAACAGATGAAAGAATATCAAGCAGTAAACCAGAAACCTGTTATTATGTTGAGCACCTTAACAGAGATGGACCAAAATATTTTTACTGACACGATCAATTGCTTGATTGATCAGATGAAAAAAATCCTGTACATCTATCCTATGCAGTTAGAGGACTCATTGAAGTTTGAAGATTGTCAATTCTTCTGGATATCTCCTACCTCAACAGTGCTTCAAGTTCAGTTACCGCTCCTCCCAGCACTATGCCATTTTATGTAAACTTACAGCCCTAGAAGTAAGTAAGTAAATAAATAAAAGAGCTCAGCATCTTTCCCTGTTTGCAGGCTTTGCCTTTCTTACTTCCCTTCCCCTCTCTGTGCCAGACACCCTCTTTTCTTAAACTTCTCCTTTCACCTGGAGATGTCTCCTGGTGAGGGAGACATGATGAGGTTAATATGCCTCTCCATAGCCAGCCTGAGGCCTTGCCATATTCCCTACTTCCACGTGAAGCTTACCATATTAGGGATGCTCTCTTGCATGTTTGCACAAGGACTAGGATTGGAGGGAGGCTATCAAGGAGCAAAGAGTATTTCATAATTCTAGTCTGTCTCCCATGGACATTGTATTGACATAACTGTATTTTATGCTGCATGGAAACTTTTTCAAGAGTGTGGTAGAAATACAGATATGAGATTTATTTCTTATTATTTCAGTAAATCTTAGCAGTTACCAAATGCTCTTGGTGAGCACTTGAAACATCTGTGTTTGGTTTTAATTGTTCCCAGAAATTGCATAAGCATAACAACTTGGTACATACCGCTTTTTAGGTGCAGTTTTAGATGAGCTAAAATTACTAGTGCATTTCAACTGGTTTAGCAGAATCCACCAAAGAAAAATAAAGTGATGTGGAGCTCCTAAAGCCAATGAAAACTGGTTTTGGAGGTAGTTTACTGGCACAAACTATTCTTGAACTGGACAAGGAGAAAACTTGAGCTCAGACATCTGACAACACGAGGAGATATCTGTACTGCTGGGAGGTGAGGAAGAGCAATAATTCTTCCCACTACCGATTTCATGACTTATACCTACTTGTTGTTTGTTCAATTATAAGGGATGCAAAAGAGGCTTAATCTGGTATTCAGGATAGAAAAAAAAAGAATAACCAATGATCTTCAGCATAAACAGCATCAACATAGGTAAGGACCCCACAATCACCAAGGGGAACCCTGGCAGTATACATCTGTCATACTATTGCTAGGTCAAACTACTTCTGATCCCATTTTCCTTTGATGACTAAATGAGGGATGATTTTGGCCTGTCTGCTTGCATTCATGAGAATAGTCTTCAATCACAAATATTATTTTTTTCTGCTTTTGTTGTAATGAGGTTTTGCTACACTGCAAATTCTGAGGGGCAAACACATAGTTCTTATCAAACCAACAATTCAAAGTACTTATTAGCCTCTGAAATGCTCTTACAATACCAAAATGTAGTGTATGAGTGTAGAACACTAATTTGACAAAGAGGTAAATGGTTCTTTAAATACTAGAAGCATTTATTAAATACTCAAATTTCTGAGCCCTGCTGTGACTAAATCACAGGGGATGCATGAATGAACATCTAGATTCAGTGACTTGCTAGAATGTGCTTCAGAGATTCAAAATTACTCAGCTAGCCCCTTTCACTATTTCTGTAAGGGTAATCTGCCTTTGAAGTTAAGTTCTAGAAGAAAGTAAGTTTTGCCCCTGTCGAATTGTGGTGCTATCAGGCCACTTTCTTCAAATGCTTCCCTATAAAACAGAATTTCTCCTTACTACAGTGCTCTCTCACCCCCAGATAACTGTGAGAAAAGCAAATTGCCATCCTACAACTTGCCTGAAAGTGAGAAAAGAAAGGAAATGATACCAATTTCATGAAGTCTCTTAATGACCTTCCTATAGCAACTTTGAATAACACAGAGAGTGCCTCGGTACTGCGGTGCAAGCCACAGTCCCCAAGCCCAAGCCTGTCAGATTTTGATGTGAAGGCTCTGGGAGCTCTGACAGCTGAATACCTGTTATTACAATTAATACTGGAAATATCTGGGTGACAGAATGCAGCTTAGCACTGCAATATTCAGCAAGCCCTAGCAAACAATTTGCCCATCAGAAGCCATTCAGTTGAGATGCAATCACACATTGAGCAAAGGTTTCACTGTCTTCGTAGATCTCTGAAAGCCTCCCAGGCTTTTCTGACAAAGGGACTCAGACTAAAACAGCACAGCAACTGTTATCGGTGTGGGGATATCTGCTGTTGACCAAGACAGACCTGCCCTGACAACCTTATATGAAAGAAAAGGCTTGTTCTGTGTGGTCTAGGGTTGTCCTCAGTCCTGCATGCAGCAACTTCAAAAATAAGTTGATAGTGATAGCTCCCTTTTTTTAGCTACTATAAATGACAGTGCCATGTTGATGAAAGTACTGAAGCACCAGATAAACAGAGAAAAGGAGTGATACATTGTAAAAGCTGTTTTACTCTCTCCATGTTATACTCTGTGGGATCTTTTCTTTCATTCCCAAAGTTGCTTACTTGTGAAATGTAAAATAGCTTGAATAGAAACAGAATGATCAATTAGAAACAACACAACGCATCACAGTTCATATTCCGGCAAACCCAGAGTGTATTTAACAGCTGAGATGAAAGTGAGTGAGTGAAGTGCTATGGGCTCTTGACTCTTTAAAAAATACCACAACACAACTGAACAGTACTTAAATGAGCCAGCAAACTTTTACTAAAAATCAAAGTCTTCTGTGGTTGCCTGTGTTACTGACCTCTTCTCAGCGGAAGGGTGGAGTCTGATCGTTTCTCTTCAGCATAGAAATAATGCTTAAAATCAATTGCTGACAGAAACATGATGCTCTTCTTAGAAGGAGTTATAGACATTTTAGCAGATAAATTGTCTAGCTGCCTGAGCGCTTCGATTTACTTGTCCACCTATATCGAATAAAACATCAGAAACATTCTGGGCCACCAAGAGCAATTTCGTATTCAGCTACGTTATCCCACAAGGTCTCAGTTTGCAAGTTGCTGTTTGTTCAACAGTAACAAAGACCACCTGCTGATCTCCTCTTTTGGGGAGCCAGTCAGACCGAAGAATTTGCGGAAGCAAGTTCAGTGGGGCAGCTGGAGGAGCAGAAGCTCTTTGATGGCTTGGCCCAAAGAAGAACCCCACAGCTGGTCTCCCTGTGCTCCGGGCATCCCCGTTGCACCAGCCCACCTGCTAATGGCACTGACCTAAGAGTGGAGAATGCTTGCGCAGTGCCCCTTATTTTTAAATGGTTGAATAAACATTACATGGCACTTAAGTTTTGGAAGAGTGAAGTTTTATCGGATGTCTAGATCTGCCTCTCACAGATCCCCCATATTTTGCAGCTGCCCGGCATTCTCCTGAATCAGTACCAAAATACTTCCTGAGCATTAGCAACCTTGCGGCATACGTACCCAGTGCACAGACGAGACGTACGTGCACTCTCTCTAGAATACAACTCAGATGGTTTATAAAAAGGTGCTGACAGTAGGCCTCTTTTAGTCACACTTGGCTAGCTGAATAAACAACTATTTTTACAGTTACTGAGAGTACCTTTGAAAATCAAGGCAGTGAGAGGTTTAAGTGCAGATCACATGACCAGGCACTCTCTAAACACCAATCCTTCAAGCTGTACGTTTGTGTAAGGTGATTTTCTTAATCTCTGTGGACTGCTGTGTCCCTGGATAACCACATGCTGCCAAATTTTGCTTTTTCTCTAACAACATCAGGCAAATTGTTATATTCTGGAAATCAATACATCCAGCTATAGCCACCTGAATTAAGAAAACCCTGACCATGAAATGCTAGCCTAACCTTACAATTTTGACTATTATTCAACAGTCCAAAAGGCAGTAATGTCCATTAAGCTTAGATTAGTTCACTGTCAACTCAAACCTGAAATCTGAACTGGTTTTTGCATCTAAAGTGGGAGTTAAACTACTGGAGTGAAGCCTAAAATGTATCTACTTACTTACAGAGGCTTTCACCAGGCCAGAAAAGCCGTTGTTTTAATATACAGATGAAAAGCATCGCTGATGATGGAACAGAAAGACAACCTTGTTTCCCCTAAAAAGAAAAAAAAAAAAAAAAAAAAAGCTGAGCAAAATAGACCTGAGCACGACTTCTGCAAAATGTGCGCTTAGGAAGATTTTAAATGGTAAATGACATCTTCAGAAATAGTAGGAGTTTAAACACTTGATTTTCCCATTAACCTCTTAATTCAGTAAGCTATCGGTTAACAAACTACTGCAAAACCCCCTTCATCCTAATTCACAGCAATTTTAAACCTTCCTGCTAAACCATTGGACTGGTATAATGGAATGATACTTATTTAGATCACAAGAAATGAAATCATTTTTTTCATTGAAGAGGTACTGTCAGTGTGACTTTCCCTAATTTAAACAAAGTTTACTCAGTTTAGAAGTTTATGTTTTTTTCTTGGGCTGTATGTTCATCCTCCAGTTTGAAATCTGGACCTTTTCCAATCCTTGAAATTACAGCAAATCCTCATGCACTTACTGCAATGAGGAAAATTTCATCTTTGTAAAGCAGAGATGGCAGGCATGAAACGTAAGCTAGTTGGGGACTGGGACTGTATTAAATGTGATCTCCTAATGGAGCAAATGAGGGCTAAGTCCTTGTAATTAATATAGTATACTGGCATAAAATAAACATTGTAAGCAAAATAAAAATATATAAATAAGATCATATTAATGGTCCATTCTTTTATGGCATTTGTAATGTGATATAGGACTCTGCTCTGTAAGAAACTGTTCATATATATATATGTCTGTACGTGAAGTGTGTGTATATATAAATACATATATATATCTAAAAAGTATTAAAAGATGGTTCTTCCTAGAGAGCATTAAAAACTTAATTCCTTCTCCTAGTTTTCAAATACCAGTAAACCACTAACATTATATAAATAAACATAAAATGCCTTCCTTTGGAATTAAGATGAGTTTCATTTTAGCCTTTTGAGCTATGAGCAAGAAATCTAATAGAAACTGAATCACAGATTTAGCATTTTTCCTTTTCAGTCAGATTACTGGAACAGTAACAGAGACAGTGAAACAGTTGTGCTAAGAGCCTGACATCCACAGCCTAAGCACTTCCCAGGGTTTTACTTCCTAAGAGCTCTAGCCTAGTCCTGTCGACTGAGGAGCCATCAGCAGCTGCAGCACCAAGTGTGCTTGTGCTCCTGTACTGCATCTTCCAGTTCAGCTTTGTCTGAAAGGAAACTGCATTGTGAGACCACTCCACCGTGAAACAAAGTGCAGATGTGGGGATGCTGGGGAGCCCACTTCAGAAGGTATACTTCTGATTCCAATTAAAATGTTACAACAGATGTACTCTTAATGTCCCCCCGGGCCAAGCACCCTGCTGCCACTTCTATCCCCTTCATAGAATAATAGAGCTTCACCTTAAAAATATTAATTGTGCTGCTTCTTCATCTTTTGTCAAAAGGATATTCCAGAACCCCACTATTATTATTTTTAAACTTTATATATTTATTTAATGGCATTCATTTAGAATCATAGAATCATAGAATGGCTAGAGTTGGAAGGGACCTTCAAAGGTCATCTAGTCCAACCCCCCTGCAAGGAGCAGGGACATACCCGACTAGGTCAGGTTGCCCAGAGCCTCATCCAACCTGGCCTTGAACATTTCCAGGCATGGGGCTTCCACCACCTCTCTGGGCAACCTGTTACAGTGTTCTACAACTCTCATTGTAAAAAATTTTTTCCTAATATCTGATCTAAATCTACCTCCCTCTATTTTAAAACCATTACCCCTCGTCCTATCATAACAGGTCCAATTTACACATATTCATCTTGTAACTTGTTTTTTCTACCTTTAAAAGTTCTTTGGTACTTGCTTCTCAATTCATTCACACCCACAAAAAATATTCTCTTTCCATGTTTGTTTTACTAGGCCAACAAAGCCACCCCACCTTAGTTTTTTTTTCCTTCATTATTTTAGTCTCTATCTCTATGCCTGTTTAAGCCTAAATTCATCTTGTTTTGATATACAGATGCACAGAATGGCACACACAGTGTTCCAGATGAACCAGTGAGATATCCACTGGAGTTACTAGCTCTCCTGGAAACTGCTTGTCAAAAGTATTTTAGAATTGCATTTGCCTTTTTAATGACAACATGATAGGAACAGCTCCTAATCACTGCATGAGCAACTAGTAGATGCAGATCCTTCTCTTCCTTAAAAATTTCTGACTAATGAGCTCCAATGATATAGGAGAAATTTTGCTTATACATTACTGTCTATTTAACCTTACACTTTAATGGTTATATTTCATCAAATTTTTAACACTGTGATCAAACAAGTCACCTAGTTCTTTCTGAAAAATACTCAGTTTCTCCTCTGTACTGATGGTACGTTTAACACTATGTCACCAGCAAACTTCCCCACACTACCTCACCTCTCAGAGACACAAAGGTTAGTCCTAACTAACATACCAACTAACACATCAACATTAAACCAAAACACCTCCACAGTACATCCTTGAGGAAACAGACTAGCTAAGGTCTCCTGGCAAACCTCCTCTGGCCCCTTTCAGCATAACTCCTTGTCATTTTAACCATATTCTTTGCGGATCTATTTGATTTAGATTATTATCACTAATCTGTATCTCTTCTGTTTTAAGTAATAGTTTCCAAGTCTTAATGGTTTTACTGAACGGTAAACAGGTGAGATCTCCAGATGTTCTGAATTTCAGAAATCAAACTGAAAACAATGCCTCAGCACCCACATTTCTTGAAAATGTCCTTCTCAACCTCCTATTTCTCCTTTTCCAGTAAAATATTTGACTATTCTATGTCATTAATTGAAATTAAGTTTTTTGAAACTAAAGACATTTTTTCTTCTTTTATTGACAAAGTTTAATTAAATCTTCTTCCTATTCTTATGCAGTAATGATGCAATTTCCACTTTTCAAACTATTGCAACTTACTCTTCAACAGAAGAATCTTGAATTAGTGCCATTAAAAGAATAACTGAAATTGTAGGATAGAGAGAATTTATTCTGCTTTTACTGAAGCAAATGAAATTTGCATTGCGTTATTATGTTAGTGTGACTTCCTAGTTTTATTCCTTTATTACTGCCCAGTATACATTTCTGCAGCACAGCAAGAAATACCTTTGTTTTTCCTACCACAGCTGACTAAAGCTATCAAGAGACATAACCATTTTCAGCAGAGCTTTATCTTTTACTCCCATGTTCCCATGTTGTGACACTTCTGGGAACAACCGTGACATTTTGTTCAGATTGGAATCATTTTGCTTCTTTTAAGTATTGCTGAACTGTACAGTGATTTTTTTTTTCCTTCTTCATCTTAGTACAGCCATGCCAGACAGTGTCTTGTTTATTACAGAGTAGCATTTCCCTTCTAGGCTACTTCCTGTGGTGATAATACGACGTTTTTTCAAGTTAGGCACGGAAATACTGCATGATATTGAGAACAATTCAAATAATTGCTCAAAGACTGAGGATTTGGAATTGTATTTCAACTTCTCCTGAGGGTATGTAAAGAATAGAAGCCCCTTTCGCTCCAGGGATGTGAAGATACTTGTATAGATTTACCTCAACAGACATCACTATTTTCATCAACAGCAATAACAAAGGACACAGAGAGAGAGAGAGGCACATAGGCAAATATTAGGAAGTCCCTCATGGAGGGCTTGCAGATGCTCTGTTTTCATCAGCTTTGTCTCTGTCTTGCTTTGAACTCCCCCTTCCACTCTGCAGAATCATATCTCAGACAACCAAGGACAAAACTCCTACAGACACGGGTGCAGCACTCCAGAAGAATCCCTTGCCTTTGGGCTTTCCAGTGATCCTCACATATTTGCTCTTTCTCTTTAGCAAAACAAATTCCTAGCAGAGAAGTGCTGCTGTTGTGCCTTTGCTTTACAAACTTTGAGTGAAGTTAAGTTAAATAATTTTTGTAACAGATACTAGCTGTGACCCAGAGCTCTATTTTTGTTCTCAGTCTTTCACAGTGGCTTAAAATAGCATTTGGCATTAGTAACAGGGTTTTTTAATGCTCTACAGTCCTATTGCTATAGTCATGGTCTAAGGAGGTAAAAAATAAAAGGCTATAGGTATAAGTAGTATATTTTCTTCAAACAGTTGCTTGAGTTTAAAAAACACTGAAGAAGATTTTACGCCCTTCTTAATGTCTGAAAAACGCACGCACATTATAGTGACTAAAAAACCCCACTCAAACTCCATAATACATGCTGAAGGATAACAGCAGGAAACAAAAATGCCAGTGTGACACTAAATAAGATCTAATTCAAGTTACTGAAGATATAAACAAAATAAGAGCAGATATTACAAAGACCAGGAACAAACAAAAAGAAAGAAATAGATGCATCTTTGATGGGTCAGAACGTGTCTTAGCATAACACTCATTTGACACTGTAGTACATCGCTTCATGATGTGATGAATCAGTTGAAATACCATTGCCTGGAGGATTGGATTTTTTCTTTATTCTTGATGGAAAGCAGCATGCGGATGTAATTGGAGGATGTAGAGTGGTGCACTTTAGAAAGATCAGTGGTTAAAGCAACTCTGTTTCTGTTAAGGGTGTTAATTCTAATTCTATTATTTTCACACTTCAAGAGTTTTGTGTTTTGTTTTGGGTCTTTTTTTTTCTTAAGCCTCTTTCATGTTCATTTGTTTTCAATACTTCTTAACTTGCCAGCTATATAAATTTTTTATCTTGGGTTTCCAGAGGCATAAATGCAAGTTATCTTCAATATTTGCAAGTAGTCAGATATCCAACAGGTAATTTGGCACACTGCAAGCAGCACCTTCATGTGAATTAGCTCTTTCTCCATTTCCACTCCTCGCCCTCCCCCACAACTGAAGTTGGCATATAGGATACATGTTAATATTTCCCACAGAATCCAAATTACATCACTCAGATCAGTGTAATAATTTCCTCACAGGCTGCACAATTTGCTTTCTTTTATAAGCAAAGAGCACAGCTTACACAAGTGCAAGGAATTCTTTCCTTCTCACTGACACTCTATTTACCTCCATCTGCCCCAGATTTGGGGCTGGATAATACCAAAGCTGATAAGAGATACCAGAGCTGGGCTCAGAGCTTCTTCTGAAGTTAAATACATGCAGTGTTATCTGAAATCACACTGGCTTGTTAGATGAGATAATGTGAAACGATGTAACACATCAGAGGTAGAAAGGAGAAGTTTGAGATCTACTATCTGCTGACAACCCCAAAGACAACAATCCCTTCACAAAACAACATTACAGATAAAAGTGGAAAGGGCTGCCATGCAGAATATATTGGGTACCTGGTGATCACAGCAGCCTGTCTGCTCGAATCTTCTTCTGCAAACCTTTGAGGAAAGGCTGGGAAGGCTGGGAAATTACTCTCCATTTTCTACTTTTATAAGCATTTGTTTTATCGTTATTGACAAAAAAATGTAAAAAGATGTATGTACAGATAAGGAGAGAAATATCTAATGAGGCTATCTGCCAGGTTGAGAGATTCCTGGCACATGAAAGAAATATGGAATAGTAACTTAAAGAACTCTCTCCTCTTTGAGTGCTGCTTAATAGACATTTTTATGGCAGCACCACTCTCCAATACATTTATTTTAAAAAATATATATTTTTATTGCTAGATTCTACTTAGGTGATAAATAAGAAAGCTTAACATAATCAATAATGAATTACAAAACAGCCATCTTGCTTTACTTAAACTGGACTGCATTACAGCTATGCTCTTTCTCACTTTGGCTTCAATTCATCAGGGTACTTAGCCTAAATTTCAGCATATGATTTGTGCCGTTGGCTTAAGGAGGTCTGATGCCCAGATACACATCCTCCTGCCCAGGTGCTCAAACTTAGACACCGCCTTGCACACCCTAGTGACTGGGAGCCTGCATGCAGATGGAAATGTCATGGTGTATCATATCTGGAGGACACAGAGCATTCTGGATGCAACTTAATTATTTTGACTGTATTGGAAATGGATTTATACAGTACTTAGTTAATAAGCATTTAATCCAGAGGTTAAAGAAGGCAGTAACCCTAGAGACGGGGCTTGTAAAGGGCTATAAAGATTTCTGAGGTAGAAAGTCATCTTTAGCCCTAGGGAGTGGACAGTAAAGAGCTGAGGGGGATTTTATTAGCATCTTTAATTATGTATTTATTTGAGTCCTTTATTTGGCATTGAATCAATTTGTCATTAGTTGTTTTGTTATTTAATTAGTTTGCTTAATTATTGTAAATACTATTAGGGGGAAATCCTGCAAGTTGCTGAGAAATTCACAACTCTTAGGGATGTCAATTAAACCATAAAACACTTCCAGAGTTGCTTCTGAGTACTGCTCATGAATGACAACCATAATGTTAGCATAAGAAGAATTTCTGTTTCTGGAATGACTCAAGTACCAAGTAACACAGAGGTTGTTAGACGTACAAGGAGTCATTCTGACTACATGAAGTTGATGGAAATTTTCATTTTACTTTATTGAGGCAATGATTTTGTCCTTAGAAATCAAACACTCAGAAAGAGTAAAGCCTTTGACTTTCTTATTACAGGAGAAAATCATATAAACTTTAGTCAAAGCTATTACTGACATGAGACACCGGCAGTCACAGGCCGGAGTTCTTGGGTTTGATGGGGTGCAGGCAGCGTTAGTTGGAGAATGCTGTAACAATTATTCCAATCTTGCACTAGATTGAAAAATCAAGGGAATCACCACCCAGTCTAAATGACAACACAGAAGTCAGTGGTAGAGCAACCCTGTCTTTTTTTTTTTTTTCTTTTTCTTTTTTTCCCCTTCTTCCATTTCTGGGTCTACAACACAAATAGGTGATTGGGAAGGATCTCAGCGAGATAGGGGATAGCTAGTGCTTTGGAATACAGAGGAAAACCCTGAGAGGAAATAGCATCAAATAACCGAGTGATTCACTACAAAAGAAAAAAAAATGGGGGGCTAATAAATATAACAAATTAATTTGGAGAAAGAATGATTTAAGGAAAAAACTCTGCATTATTTCATGAAAGGCAAAATATGTCATGATGACATTTTCAAAACAGAGGGTTTTAATTTCTGTTTTGATATAATTTTTCATTTTATTTACAAATAAAAGCCTAAGTAAACCAAAACATTTCAATTGAATTGCCATAATATTTTACTCAAGATTATGTTCCTGTTTTCTTTTTGGTTCAGTGAGGAAAAAGCTAGAGAAAATGTTGTTTCAGAGTAATCCAAACTGAAAATTTTTCACAGGTTTTCCTTCCAGCTTCTGACCCTTCCAGCTTCTGACCCAGTATCTATTCCACGCAACTTTCCCCATCACTGCTCTGCCGAGGCTCTTGGCAAAGCACAGGAAGCAAGGAGAAAGATGATGCACAGACAGAATCCAAACTGTTGAGAGGTCAGAGCAGGGATTTGGGTTCAGGCATAGCTGAAGGGAGGAGAGATCACAGGAGGCACGATGCAAAGCCAAATAAAATCAGTGGGAGATTCTCTATTGACTTCAGCAGTGTTGAATCTGGACCAAACCGACAGAGAGGTGAGAAAAATGAACAATGGGGCATGAGGAAGGAAAGGACAGAGAGTGATGTGGAGTGGGGGAAAATACCATCTGCTCCACTTGCTGCAGCTCTAGGAAAGTAAGTATATTCTTTTGGCTGTCAATGCAATCTCAACATCCCCCTATAACTTTGTGAAGTGTAACAGTGAGCACATCAGGGAGATGTAGGATTTTACAGCTGATGCTAACAGCACACTTGCTCAAGCTGGGGAAGCTGTTCATATATAATGCGGTACCGTTTTCCCATGCATCTACTATAAAATATGCAATCTAAAAGCTTTCACAGAGTTAAATAGACCAAGCAGATGGACAGGGAAATTAAAAGAAATTGGCAAGGTAGAAAAGATAAATGGTCAACTGAGATTTGAAATGAAGAAGAAAGTCAATGAGGCAGAGAGCCACAGCAAAGCTATTCCAGATGGTAGGGGCTGCAAAGAAGGCGGCTCTCAGAACACTGGTGAAATTCAGACCAAGAGAGAGATCCAGTGGCAGGGAGGGCATGGAGACACTGAATCCATCTAATACCATGATGACATTTGGGTCAGAAGAGGTCACAGCCCAAGAGAAGGACTTCAGTGACTCAGCAGAGGCCAAGCTGCTTCTCTCAGAATATCAAACCTCAGCATATACATTACACTGGACACTCTGTTAAGCTGCTTGCAACATCACCTTTTCTTCATGAATCAATGGACAATATCTTTCTATGTGGGAGAATCAGAAAAGGTCAGAGCCACCTGTCCAAATACCAACAACTCTGAGTAATGGGAATGTTTAAAACCCAGACTTGCATCCAGATCAAGCGTGCAAGCTCTCCCTGTCTGGATCTGAATCCCTTTTCTTCAGAGTGGCTTTTTCCTCCCGCCAAACAGCAAATGGGCCAGACTTTTGCTGTTTCTTGTTCTGTGCTGGCCGAACTACATACAGTTGAACTGTAAACAGTACACACAGGTTAATGTGCTCCAGCGTATTCTCTAGACTACTACAAAGAGAAAACTATGCCTAGGGATAACAATTGCTAAGTTACAAAGGATTTATCAAATGTCTGTTGACTTTAACAACTGTGGATTAGTTTTCCCAGAGTGAGTCTACAGAAGCCATTGGTGCGAATGTTTTAAGATGTCACCCTCGCCCTGTCCTAGGCAAAGGTGCCTGCTCACAGCCTTTGAGCACTGCAAAGCAGAAATTGTCACCTTAAAACATCTTCAGTAGCCTGTTATATTCTGCAATAAAATGCAGCACTCTGCTCCAAACCCTCTTCTCATTACCTATATTGAAGTAATGCTACAGAAATGACAGACTGGGGTCTACTTCTAATTTTTAATACTATTTTTGGAGGTAATCCTAATAAGGTGAAGGGTTATATTGCCAAAGTCCATTGCATCCACTGCACAATTTTACAGCTCCATTTTGTGGTAAGAGCCACGTAACTGAACCTTCAACATCAATTTCCTTGATTATAAGTCTGTGTCACTGAGCAAATGGCCATCAAAAGCCTCTCCTCCTACTTTTGATTTCCTGAACTTCAAAATGGAATATTAAGTGCCATTTAGTCACTGACAGTAGCAATACTCCATTTATCAGTCTATTAGGTGCAGCAAGTAACACTAATGGGGGTGAATGTAAAATAACAAAAGCCTAGCACCCATGTTGCTTTCCCCCTGCTGAAAGGGATAATTCAGTAATTACTGAGCATGCCTCATTTAGTAGCCTAGCCAGAGGATAGGAAATGGGTTATTCACAGGATTTCAAGGGGCTAAATTAAGCACCTGCATAATCTTTTTGCATACTCTAATGGCCAAATTTCACCACAGGAACATCTCTTTCAGTTACTTCACACAGGAATCTCAAGATTTCTCATACACACTAAAGTCTGAACAACATGTCTAAGATACAACCTAACCTGTCATTCCCCACACCTTGAGGTTGCTGTGAAACCTGTTGTTTCCAGTCAGTTTGATGAATTAGTATTTTGGTGAAGTGAGCAGTAACACTAAACCTGTGCAATCCATACCACAATACACACTGGATAAGAGATATTTGCATGATGGTTTCCTCAACAGGAAACCTCACATGTGCCTAGAAGAGATACTATGCTATGCGCAGCAGAATATTTTGAAACTACCAACCAGATTATCAGCTACTGTAAATCATTCTGCTTATTTGAAATAGAAGGCCTTTGCTAATTTATATCATAAGTATATCAAAATATGTATATATTTATATAAAATCTGGCTATATGGGAAATTAAGTATGCTGAGGAAAATGTGCTGAAACAACTGTATGTCTGCTGTCCTACCAAATAGTGAGACAGCTCACACCTCATCCTAATGAACTGAATCTCTTCTGTTTCATTAGGAAATGTTGGCAGAAGACTCTGGGCACACCAAAGTCTGTAGTCTATCAAACCACAAAAATCTTAGCTGAAGCAAAAATGGTAATGTACCATGTGAAAATTGAACAAGATCTCTGTGCATCTGCTTTATGGCAAGCTCTTCCCATTTCAGTCATCTGTGGGCATATCTACATTACTGTTCAGCATTCAGCAGGGTATTTTGAAGACCTCTATCAACTGTTCCTGCTTCAGTCTATATCATAAGATGATCTCAGCACAAACCGCATTTATTTGGAATCAAACTAAACTAGGATAATTGCTCCAGGTCTTCACGTGATATGCTCCAGTCACTAAAGCAGTTGTGGGACTGGGGCTAGAACCAGTGCAAGGTAAATCCCTTGAAATAGTTACACCATGGATTTGGGGTTCTCGGTTTCAACCTTTTTGCTATAGAAATCTGTTCGTACAGGCTGCAGTATTTGCTAGAATAAATGTAGCTTATGTGTACTAAGTCCAAATATTAAATAACAAAAATAAGCTGTGGCAATATGGCAACAGAGAGCCAGGACAGCAATGAGGTGTACCATTTCCTGGAAAAACTTGACTGCAACAAGTACAAAGATGAAATGACTACATGAGAATGTGGCTAATTTCACATTTTGGCTTGGGTTGAAGAAAATAAATAAAATGATTAAAGGAATTCGCTAGTGTAGTCAGTATTATCACAGGACAGGAGAAGTTAATACCAGCCTTTGATGTTGCATGGTATGGCATCAGAGCCTGGGTGTTTCGAATTACAGAGTAGCTTTCACCTCCAATTCCCCAGTTTAGTCATACAGATTTCTAGAATATAAATTTTCTGCAGACACAGTTTACAGACTCAAATCAATAACGTAATATTTATTTACAAAAACAATTACGTTTTATTTTTTTTTTGCCTGAAAAAGGTAGAAATCAATTACAACAAAGAAAAAAAAGTCTGATTGAGCCTGATCCAGACAGTGCTATGGCCAATAGGAAAACTCAGCTGGGCTGTGGATCAGGTCTGAAATTCAAACTTTTGACCTCAAGAGTATTGGATTCTTTGAGCAAAAGTAATTCATGTCTGACTAATTCAATTCCCTTCTGAACAAATACACAGATGATATATCAATGTTTTTGTGAGATTTAACAATATTCTCATACAAAGTTGCACTTAGTCTTTTACTTTTTTAGCTTGTAGTTCCACTGTAACAAATCAAAGTAAAAAGATATATAACAACTTTTTTTTCTCTCTTCCCTTTCCAAGTAAGTACACAAAGAGTTTCTTCTATGTCCCATTTGAAAAAGTAAAAGGTAAGTGAAGGAGTATCTATGCAACAAGATGAAAGTGTGGCTATAGTATATGAGAACATTCTGCTAATAAACTTCTAACAAGTATGGATATAAATTCCAGAGGAGATCTGGCAGAGACGAGCAACAAGAATAAAAATTCTCAAGAAGTGCAAAAGAAAGGGACTCCAGCACTCTGATTCTGACTGTCCATTGTTAAAGTATGCCTTTAAAAGCAGTAATGTTACAGGAACAGTATTTATAGTAAAGCACACCTTCAATCAATAACTGCCATGAGAGTGTAATAAGAAAAAAAAAACCTCAACACCACACTGAAGTGGACAAAAGACAATGGATGTTAGACAGATAGACAGACATTAGCAACCCATAGATAGCAGCTATTCTGTCCATCGTTCCCAGGAGCTGCATTTTGCAGGAGTCAGCTGTGAGGGCCAGACGACAAGGCTGCTGTGCAAGGACTCACGTCTGGGATGTTGGCATTGTTGGAGGGTAGCAGAGAAAGAAGTGAGCTCACTGAATTCAATGCTCTTCTTTCCCCAGCTCTTCAAATTCATCACTTGAACATCATGATTCCTCTCTCTCTTTTTGCAAGTCCAAAAGGAGAGATAAAATAATTCTTATAGAAAGATCACACAAGTAAAAAGATTGTGTACAAGTAGGTTGTAACCTAAAAAAATAACGTTCTACAAAATAAAAGTACATGTGTGATTTGGGGGTTCAGAGGGCAACTCTATACTTTCCTTCCCAGCTTGGAAGGAAATCCACATCTTGGTAAGAGCCAATTTTGCCCTGAGTAACACAGTGCTTCTAAATATTTATATAATTGCAGAATTGTCAAATTTGGGTATCTGACCTTAAGGATTCAACCAGAGTTTAGCAAGAAAGGAAACTCAGTATCCCTTTTCCCTAGTAGAGTTATCATGTTTATAAACATGTTCAGAGTCTCTTTCATTTCTCCTTCAAGTATTCAAGGAGTTGTTGTTGTACAGCTATATACGATGTATAAATATATATACACACAATGTAATTATTGTACATTTACATTACAAATACACTTTTTATTTTCATTTATCACTCCTTCCCAGAAGAAATTAGGCAAGAGTAGAGTCTCTCACTTTTAGCTTGCAGGCAGATATTTTAGCTACAGGCACACACTTGGCCCCAGGCGTGTCATCTAGCTGGGAACAACACTACTTCTCATGAGGAAGTGGCACATTAAATAGAAGTAGATGTATATGTATGTATATGGCAGTTTCGTTTTTAAGAAGGAAAAGCTTATAAGATTTATCAGATGTCTTCAATTAGAAAAGAGGTTGATTATTTCAGATTCAATTCTGGCCTGTTTAAATTTTCTGGTTAGCATCTATAGAAATACAAAGACCAAGGGAGTAAACCAGCTCATACATTTTTTCAGAAAAAGCTATTGTAACTGCTGCTACAGTTCAGCTTAATGTAAATCACAAATACTATTTATTATACTTTTTCCCCCCCTTTTGATTTCTTGCTTCTCTATAGCAAGTTACCACTGTGTCACATCACAGTCAAGCTTTTATGCTATTTCTTAAGTCTCTGTGGAAGAAAGTTTTCAGTCCAGATATCAAAAATATGGAGTGAACATAGTTAGTATTCTCCTTTTTTTTTTTACAGAAATTAGATTTTTAATACTTTGCTTTCTCCACTGCTAATTAAAAAACAGATATTTAAGAAATACGGCAGTTCACACTTAGATAACAGTAAGTTGAGTAGCCCTTGATGTTGTACTTAAAACTCTTAGTGGAACAACAAGAAACTGAAATAAAAAAAAATACCACAAATGACAAAAAACAAATGAATAATGCCATATTTCTCATTTGACAACTGCCATTATTTTGTTTATCTGGGGGCTTTATCTCCAGTTCTGAAAAAAGGCCAATATAGTTTCTTAAATTTTATATTGTCATAAAAATATAAAAAGGTTCTTATAACGTTTAATGAAAATGACTACACAAATAATTACTTTGCTCTTCCAGAGCATTTCCCAAGTTCCAGTTTCGAAACACTTAGTAAATATTCCACTCTAAACCTCAGACCAATACTGCTATCACACTGCATATCACTAGCTCCTGCAACTGCTAGGAAAAGTGTCTGAGGCAGAGAGGTGCAACGACTTAGTGAGACAGGGCTCATCAGTACTTCGAAGAACTAAGCAATATTGAAGCTTTATTTGAAAAAACGCACAAAAAATGTTAATAAGTGGACAAAATTTATTTGGTCTCAGATGTCATAAATAGTATTCACAGTAAACAATCGTTCAAGATCTTAGTTGTGAGAGCACAAGAAAGTGAAGTCTTGCATACTGATGCACTAATACTGTCATTCCAGTTCATCCACAACATAACGCTTTATTCTAGAAATTCAGATCCTTTTCTCCTTCCAGCTGTAGGTACAACCACTGAAACGAATGGGATCATTCATCCACATCAGAAAGGGAGCAGAATTTGCCTCACAATAATTAAAGGAATTCTTTTCTTCCAGCCTATCACCACATGCTTCACTTGCAGCAAAGGGACAATTTAACGGTATGAGCTCTTCCCACATTCACAGGCAGAAATCCACTCATCTTAGAGGGACTGCGACTTCAAGGACTGACCTCTATTATCTGAAATGTCAAACTGTCATAAATTTGCCTGCTTGATTCCCTCCCTCCATAGCTCAGGCAGCTCCTGACCCAGCCTAGTTCTCGGGCACTTCCACGTCGTTTCTACAAAATGCAATTCTGAAAACAGATCAGTGAGAGATAGGGATGAACATGTGGAAATGTGCACAATCTGTAGGGTCCAGAATAAGACTTATTTTCTGATTAAGAAATAGAAAATAACATCTCATATTTTGCCTTTTAGCTAGTGAGAAAAACTCTGACTAAATTTTTTCTGGTCTATATTATTTGGCAGTAAGACAATGAATTTCAGTCAAAATAAAGAAATATCTGTCTTTCTCCCTCTCATATACAGGCACATGTGCAGATGCTTGCATGCTCTTGCCTGAGAAGAAGAATTAGAGGCTGCAGAGCAGCCTGACAGCTCTGTTTCATGGTGGCAGCCAAGCATACTAGGCTATTTTTTTACGAGTACCACATGCACAGTTATCTCCTGCTAAGTGACTTAAACCACTAATGAACTTTTATGTTACTTACTGTAGCAATGACACCGTATCTTGTAAAAACTGCTGTGCCCCTTCAAATTCTTCAACTACAAAATGAAAGTGTTCTGACAAATGTTTACAAGAATGCACCTGAACATGAGGAACCTGATAGTAAAGATAGCAAGTAAATGTTTACTCAAGTAAATCCAGGAACACATGAGCATTACCATGAGAGTAAAACAGATAGTGAAAGACATTTATGTGGAAAAGAAAGGATAATTACTAGAGGTAAAAGTTTGGTATGACTCCAAAACCAAGCAAAGCAGTTGCTGAAGATATCCAGCTTATTCCAGAAAACGACATGACTGTGTTACGACCTTATTAGCATGAGGAAAGTTGATACCTTCATTTTGTAGACCCAAGTCTTTAGATTTTCATAGGTCTTTTTTTTTGCCAAATACTTGTTCTTTCAACAGAAACACCAAATGCCAGCCCCTTCCCTGAAGACTGAGAGGATCTATTATGCATGAAGAGCTGCAATATTACTATACTTTACATTCCAGTAGCAGCAACCAGCCCCAGGAAGCGTGTATGCAATATGCAGCACATGCAGAAAAAAAAACGTAGTCACTGCTTGAAATTTAGAGAGGAAAATATTCCAGAGAGCTGGCCCAAAACTAATACATTACATGTAGGCTACACGGACTCGAAGGCTTGAGCTCACCTTTTACAAAGGAGTAAATTGCAGCCCACATTAGGTGACTCTCATAAAATAGTACTTCTGCCGCTCCATTGGCCTGAGGGTGGTCTTGTTAACTCTGAGAAAGGGGATACTTTCGGTGAGGAAATGTTTTACTGTGGGTATGACTGCAGTCACCAGAGAGCAGTGAACCACAGTGTATCATCACAAAGCTTGTAGAAAGGAAACAGCAGATATTTAAATAAGTCAGGCTTGCTTCGATTGATTGGGATATTGCTGAGAATGAGAGGGGATAGATAAAAGCTGTAAACTCTGAATCTAGGTTGAAATGGTTTCTCTAGGGACAAAATTATATTGCAACAGACATTGTTTTTATAAGCTTTCTGTTAAATTCTATGAACTGTATTGTTAGATGATGATTCAAAATCAGATATGTTTTCAAGGAAAACTTCAGGAAGGTTATTTTTCATGTAGACTCTCTCGAGTTGTAATCCATGAGGTGTTAAGAAGAAAGGCATTTTACATAACCCACAGGCTTTGCTCCTTTCCAATGAAAGGAAAAGAGATCAGCTGGTGAAAGAAAACTCCAGCGAAAGCCCCAGTGGCACGGTGTTACATAGAACCATATCCAAAGAGGAAGGATGGGAAGAAAGCGGATGGTATTTGTGATTTTATGTATGGCTTCTCTCCCAGTCCTAGAATTAAGAATATGTAGGTTGCCTATAAACTGCATGGTGTTAGCTCTTGCAGTGTTGTTTTTCGCTTGATACTGTTAATTTCCTAATCCATCCCTGCATTCATTTACTACAACATTCTCATTAATCACATGAGATATCCTCAGCAACTAGTTTGCTTGGTTTTGGAGTCATATCAAACTTTTACCTCTAGTTATTATACTTTCTTTTCCACATAGATGTCTTTCACTGCCTGTTTTAATTTCCTCCACAAGTCAAACCTAGAGCAGGTCTGGACAGTTGATTTGTCTTTGTCACCTATATAGCTTATGTCTCTATAATTGTTAGAGCTGAACTTCCCTAATGTCCTCATCTCCTTCCTGCTGCAAGTGATTTTGACCTGTATGGGTGGTACTGCCAGTGATCTATTCCTGTATTAATATACGACGGGATCTCTACCTTTATTTTTCTTTTTCCTTAATAAATTGTATCCCCAGTGCCTGTACTGTGAACCTACATTCCTGTTACCCTGTGATACTCAATTTCACATCTTACACCAGGAATTTTGTTTCTTTCACCTTCTTGCACACTCTTCTTGCATTATTACAAAAACATTCCAGTTGTTTCTGAAACCCAATAAGGAAACTTCTCTTAATTTTTCTTCACTGTGTCTATCTCATAATGACTCACAAGAACTACTGGTTTTGTCCTTATGCTCAACCTTCTACTCTCCAGTGTACTTTCATCCTTTGTCATATCCTTATTTTGCCATTTCTATATATTTAAGAGGTGTTTTTATCAGCTACACTCAACTCAACTCCAGAAGGCTACTAGCCCAGCTATTCCAGCAGAGTCCATCAGTCCAGAGGATCTCTTGTTCCATGAATCCTTCCCAATGGTCAGACATCCTCAGACTTCCTTCACAGCATTTATCCTTGAGCCATCTGTTCATCTTTGTTGTCTTGCCATGCCTTTGCCCTCCTTCTCTGGGGACTGGAAGACTTCCACTGAATGTTATGCACATGGAAATATCATTGCCACCTGGCAGGAACAAAATGGCTTCCATGTTGTGCATGTTACACCATTTGAAAATGAAACCATGTTTACAGTGAAGAATATAGTCTTGCTACAGTCAAATCTTCCTTCCTCCAGTGGCTACTGGGCCAGCGAAATGGAGCCATTTCACTCTCTTTCCCACTGGCTTTTGTGCAATCCTATTAGAGAATAAGGCAGAGAAACAAAAATAAAGATAGATGCTGACAGCAATATTAGCAGAGGAGGAAAGGGCACATATAGAACAAGATGCAAATTTTCTGTAATTATTTACAGGTAACATGCACTTGATGTTGGAAAAACATATATCTTGCAGCTACTGTGACCTTGTTGAGCAGCATGGTGACGTTCTTCTATAGCAGATTTTATAAATCGGAATATGGAATAAATTAATAAATATCCTCAGGTAAATCCTAGCCAAAGTCAAGTCAGTGAAATTCTTGTCCTTTGATTTAAACACGCTGAGATTTCACATCCATTATTTAAGTGTATTGCCTTTACAACAGTATAGAAAGAAACTGAGGGAGACAAAAAGAAGGTGCTTGGAATACTTTCCTATCAGACTCAACAGTCCTGGCTGAGGTACCTAAAAGCTTTCTGAGCTTAAGGACTCTTATCTCACTGCATTTAAACCACTTTCACATAGGAAACTGTCCCAGCATTCTGTCCTTACAGCTTATGTGATGGAGGATAACATCAGCCTACGGCACCAAAGGGTACTGCAGGCAGCTATGAAGGTGAGAGCAGTTCTGCCCACACCTCACTCAGTCGTGAAAACCCACTCAAAATCCAAAGGCTGCAGGGTGATGTTAGCAAGACATTAAGGCTCAGCAGCTCAGCTAGCCCCAGCTCAGCACCCTGGCTGCATGGCTTTTATTCACCTTGGAGACCAGGCAGAGTAGAGACAAGCATGTTGTGCAGGTGCCCCTGCCTTGCTTAATTGGCATATTTTAATTTCTCTAGTCAGAAAAGGCACAATAAAGTCTATGCAGATGATGAGAGGTATTTATCCACCTCCATCTGAAAGAAGTCAAAACCGACTAAAATTTTTCAGCTGGGACCAGGATGAGTAATGAGATAGAAGTCTGCAGACTTGCAAATGATAGATGAAGAAGATCTACTTGTTCATAACGCAACAAGCAGAGGGCATTCAAATGAATTCAAAGCAATGTTTTCTCATACAGTCCATAATTAAACTGTGGACTCCAGTGCCACAGAATATCTTGGTGGCCAAAAAGCCATGAGAAAAATTCAGGATGGCAAATAAAGTTGTAGTTATTAAACACAGATTAGTGTCTTCTAAACATGGTCTTCTGAGTGTAACCTGTGCCTCAGAAGCTCAGGAAATCTCTCCTTCTTGAAAGATCCAACAAGGGAAGCTCCGTTACCTCCTTGTGTCGTTAGATTATTTGTCTAAGCTTCTACTTCTGACACTTTTAGAGACAAGATCCTGGCCTAAACAAATGTGGTAGCCCTTAGACTATAAGTTTTCACATCTTCTTTTTAATGCTTGGATACGTAAATTATTCTAGTTTAGACTTCTTTACACACTGCACCTAAGTATGACTAAAAAGCCTAACAGAATAAAGGTCTGCGCATGTTAGAGGGCCACACTTACATTGCTTTGTACACTGTCTTTAAAGCTAACATTATTTACAGAGAATTCAATTTGAAACCTTTTATTTCTTAAAAAGCAGATACCTATACAAGAATTCCTGGTGGAAAATAGTCACCAAAAAATACAAAGAAATGCCAGCATCTTGCCCTGAACTTCCTTTGTGGTGATGTGTGATAGCACTGACACACAGCATCTTCTCTCCCACTTACTAGGAAGACGAAGGTTTGCTTCATCCCATCATTTCTGTAACTGCTTAAAAGGGTGAGGCAGGATCTAGCCATCTGTTAGTGCTGCTTACAGCATCCAAATTCCTCCCCCCTACTTCCAGGTAGAAAAAAGACTGTTGGTCAAACAGTGGTGTCCTGAGTCACTCGCTCAGGTCTGAGGCTGCCTATGGTTTTCAAGCCACATGTTAAGTATCAATAAAAACCCTACTGTAGGTTTATTCCTAATGACTTTGGTACAGTCTGACATTGACTATGCTTACCTCCTATAGAACTGGGAAGTAATCAACGAGATCCATAAATTTAAGCAGAGAACTTCTAAATACCTCAAAAAATAATTAGAGCATCTCATCAATAAAGGCCCATTTCTTTTCTTTTTTTTCTTCTTTCTTATCTTCACATGCTAGAACCAATCAGTTGGCTTGTTCAGAGTGGGATCTTGGAGAGATTTGTTTCTGAGTTTTACAGTAAGACTATATAAAGTACTGTAGATTCAAGTATGAAAAGAGGTGTTTAATGAAAAAAAAAACCCACCACAAATAATCTAAACATTTCAGGCACGCAAAGAATGCAAACCCCCCCATCCCAAAACCTCAAATGCTTGAATTGCTATTATACAAATCTTTTTCATTTTTTTTACAAGGACATAAATTAACATTTTGTTTTCTTGATAGATGGCTTTTCCCCACTATTGAAAGTAGTAGCACAATACAGAAGATAGGCTTCTATTTAGCTGAGCCATTTCTCTCTAAAAATGAGGTGCACATAAACACAGTCTGGTGATTTTCTTATTTGAAACCTCTCTCTATTTTACTATTCAATAAACACTGATCATTTAGCAGTAAGCCTACATGGTGCTTAACAGCCACCTACTGAATACTGCATAATTCAGGTGCAAGGGTCACATTTGTGACGCAGCTGAAGTGCAGCTCTGTCACAGTGCTAAAGAAAACTCAGCAACTTGCCAACGGTGAGCCATCATTAAGAAGCCAATCGGGGGTTTAATAGCACAGAGCTGTTCTCTGACTTAATAAATGAACTGCAGTTTTATATGCTGAGCGGCCACATTTGTTTCAGTGCTAGGAGATGTGAACAGTGTTTAGATCTATGGGACTATGTCAGCTTCACCATATAAAGACGTGAGACCCTAAAGAGTTGTGCATTTTTATAAGTTCTTGAAGAGTATGTAGCAAGAAAATATGAACTACCCCAGCCTGAAAAAAATTAAAAGTCTTTGCTCTAGCTAGTATTTCAAAAGGCAAGCATTTTTCTTTGTATTTACTTCTATCCCTGCAGCTATAATGAATTATTTAAGCAGTATCCATATAGTACAAGATTTGTGCTTTCATTTCATTTATTTGTCTATTTTATCACTGGCTACTTACAAGGGCAAGTGTGCTGAGTCAACACAGGTGTAAATCAGTGCACTTTTACTGCAATCACTGGAACTGGGCAGACTGACACCCATCACAAAGTTGAATGTATTTAGTGCAGAAGTGCTTTTTCTTGACTTATTAATAATGGGCTTGTTTATTGCTATTTCTCAAGCAACAGAGTTGGCAAGGTGTGTTTCCTCCCTTTTTTTTTTTTTTTTACCCTCTCATCTCTTTTTAAAAGCAATAGAAAACCAAGAAATGTTTGGTGCATCTAATCAATCCCCAGTTTAGCACACAGTGCATCTAATCAATCCCCAGTTTAGCACACAGTGCATGCTTTCAGGAAGGACTCTCCAGGTAGGACTGTGAAATGTGCTGCCACATAGCAATCTTCAAGCTAGTTCTGAATTACCTGGGATAGCCACTTGCAGAGCACTTCACTACACAGAAGCGTAGGCTTGGTTTCTAAAAGCAGCGAAGTTACATCAGTGCTGCCTTCTGCCAGGAGTAACTGGGTCAGCAAGGCACCCCACCAAAGCAGCCATGTGGTTTCTAGTTCGAGAGATCATTGTTTTGGAACTAGGTTGTACCTCTGCATAGTACTTGCTCTCTCACTTTAAGGTCTAGACCCTCAACTGACAACTCCATGCCCAGTCAAGTGATCCACATTTGTTAAGTCTCACAAGTTAACTCCGTTTACTGCCGTCTGAATTTGACTCGAAAGCATGTCAAAACATTCATTTTCATTGGATAATAAGGAGATTCAATAAATTCAACGCTGTCAAATTCCATTATAGAAATGTGATAAATTTTGAAAGAATGACTACCACAGAACACAAACATGTAATGCCACACTCTGCATTGGCAAACCTGCGCTGCACTGACAACAACGTAGAGGAAAGGCTAACAAAACCATGTAAGCAGCTTGTTTCCAAGATCTTAGGTAATCTGCAAATGACAGTGCTGGCTCCTATCAATACTGTCTTGGCACTCGGGGGCAAAATATGTGGACAGAAGACAGGGCATAAGTCCAAAGAGTCACTGCATTCCAGGTAATGTTAGCCAGCATGAAAACTCCCTGAAACCATAACTGGCTGTTATTGTTCAGAGCAGCACTAAGAATAGAAAAGCCACAGACATACAAATCACAGCTGACAGTCTGGTCCCTTACATTGTTTTGTATTGTTTATATAAATGTATTAAATACTATTAGTATAAGTTACACATTTATAAAATTGTATTAAAATGTAAAATGCAGTAATACTGTTTTCTGTTAAATTCTTTACTTGAGTTAGTGACTGAAGAATCTAAGCCTAGATCCATGCAATATAAAATAAGTAGACCTCCAAGTATTTTTACTGAATGAGATCAAGTTGTGTGACATTAGTTTATTGTACTGCCATAGCTACCCTTCACACTTCCTTGCTGTAACACACGCAGGGGGTCAATAGCCTGGCTTCGGTCATTGCACATGAAATGAATTGTAACTATCTTGTTGATATTTCCAGGTCTGCTGAGACATCTTTCCGTATGTTATGAGTTTTTAGGAGTGGGAACCATGCTGTCATTATTATTGTCTGAGGTCAAAGAAGGCCATGATTGCTGTCTAGGTCCTGCAGCGCTTATCCTAAAACAAATCACTAACATGAATTTCAGGGTCTTTTGAGGTATGAATTTGTAAGGTATCTGCCTGTCTATGAACACTTTTCCAATAATAATGTGACACTCAAAATTATTAATGCAGGACTGTTAACAGATCAAGGTTTGTCGGCCAATAATATCAGCAACTTACTGTAACTTTGCAGGAGGTGTTAGCTTTGAGATGTTGGAGCAGGAGTTCAGAGGTGCTCAGAAAGGGAATCCTGCCTTCATCCAGGCTAATCATTCTGATGTCAATGAGTCTGGCTTAGGTTTTTCACTAATGTGAAGGTGGGATCCATGACATTGCTGCTTATCTGAAAAAAAAAAAACAAAAACCCTGCAGATTTCCATTTACCATAGGGCTTGTTTTAAGGAAAGTTCAGGACAGTTGCCTAGTCATTGTATTAGTGAAGCGCTTTTAACTGTAACGAGCAAGACAAAATACAAGCGAAAGGGCAAAAAAGCTAGGGTGCCTATTATTTCCATCCTTTCCATTTGATAACGTTTTGTAAAATGTGGAATAAAGCTTAAATTCTAGTTATTCGGGAGTCTGAGATCGTAAGAAGCTTTTGGCACCTGAAAAGCAGGTTCAGGTCATTGTAAGATGCAAAGGCAGAAAAGTAGAAATGTCAAATCCTTGTTCCAGCCAATGTCTTTCCAAATGTTAGGAAACCAAATGTAGTAGCAGGGGGTTAGGCTATTGATATTAGGCCTATGTTATGTAGACTCTGAGTTTACGTGTAGATACACAGGTATCTACATATTCCATGACAGTGTTTTGACTGAGTACTGCTGAGTGCTTCAAACTAACATGCAGATGAATTCAAGTTCAGTTATTCTGCAGCTTATACAGCATTAGATTAAAACTAGATTGAGAGCAAGATTTCAAGGGCTACAAGAAAAAGGGGTTTGTATGCTGCTAGTAAGACTAATACAGTCATAGTTTATTAATGTAGACAGTAATGCATAATGAAATGCCATTAATTCTTACATGTAATATTGCTTTCTAATTTGAGGAATTGTGTCTAATTATCTGTAGTTTAGTTATCCAGATTTATAACTTGGCAACTCTGAACAAGAAAGTGCTGAATTCTTCTCCATTACCTGAGAAATCCGAAAAATAAAATACCTGTTCCTTATAAGGGCAGCCAGTACATTTCTCAAGTCTTTCTGCTATTCTGGATATGACTCAGTTCTCCAAGGGAGTAACTGAAAAGCCATTTGGTAACTTTCACTGCATTCCTTATTCCAGATCTTTTTCCTTTGTATTAAGGCTTTTAGCTGTAAAAGAGCATTTTATTTCACTGCCACTCTTAGGGGTTATTGATTGAGTGCTCAGAGGCACCCTTTCCAGAAAAAAATGTCAGGCTTTCTACCAGTTATGAAGGTCATCAAGTTTAGAATCATAGAATCATAGAATAGTTTGGGTTGGAAGAGACCTTTAAAGATCATCTAGTCCAATCCCCCTGCAAGAAGCAGGGATATCTCCAGCTAGATCAGGTTGCTCAGAGCCCCATCCAACCTGGCCTTGAATGTTTCCAGGGATGGGGCATTCACCATCTCTCTGGGCAACCTGGGCCAGCATTCCACCATCCTCATCGTAAATTTTTTTTTCATATATCCAGTGCTCCAGCCCTCTGGTCATCTTCATGGCCCTCCTCTGGTCCCTCTCCAACTGTTCCATGTCCTTATTATGTTGGGGGCTCCAGAACTGGACACAGTACTCCAGGTGGGGTCTCACCAGAGCAGAGCAGAGGGGGAGAATCACCTCCCTCGACCTGCTGGCTACACTTCTTTTGATTCAGCCCAGGATGAGGTTGGCTTTCTGTTTATGTTCAGTATCTCAGACCATGCCTTTCTGTCAAGCAACCAAGGATGTATCAACATAATGTCAGCCAAGCTAGTACTTGTTATTACCAAGGGTCATTTTTTTAAAATACCCATTGGCATTTCATGTGCTCTGCTCCCTTCCTGAGTTCAGGGACGCTCCGAAGCTCCTGGCTGAAATGGCTTAAGAATTGGACCCTTTAAAAAATACAAGTCATTCCCCATAGAATGCACTGCTGATCTCAGCTGCAAGGCTTCCTCAGCCTGCTCAGCAGGGAAGCATGAAGATGTCAGGTAAACATAATCATGCTATTTGTGGAAAGTGTGAGATGAAAAAGAGGGAGGGTAATGAAGCATAGACAGAGCAATTCAGTTTCCCAGCCTATTTAGGTAGATTGTCTTTCTCTAATTGTTTTTCTCCCTGGAGGTACAAACACAGCGCATTTCGATACCATAAAGTTAAGCTTTATTATTGCAGCTTTCAGTTCTTTCACAAAGAAATATGTACTGTATTACAGCAACGCCTTGTAGCAATGTTATAGTTAAGGATGTGTCAGCAGTTGTGCTACAGACCTCTATTTTTCCATGAGATGTAAAAACTAGTTTTAGGCTAAAATTAGGCATATAAGGTAGGTGTCTAGATTCATACCATTTTATGGGGAAAAACCTCCTAACCATATTTTTTTTTTGTAATTGTGGATGATAACAGTCCTTCAAAAAAAAAAAAAAATCCCAACAAAAAAAAAATACCCTGACACAGTATTATCTATATTACAAAAGGTTGGATAGATATAAGTTAAATGTGTCATTTCGCATGTGTTTAAGTATTGTCCCTGGTGACTTCAGTCATTATCTTCAGTATGAAATGAACTTCATTTCATTTTAATGGGTTTTGTCCAGCAGAAGCCAATCCAACACAGCACATATTTATCTCATTAACACGTGAACACGTGATTGTTCATCACCTTGCAGGACAGAGTTCAGAAGAAAACAAAATGCAGGCTTTTTTAAAAATTCAAGCATATACTCAATGACATAATATTTCTGTATTCCCTTGTTGTATTTCATAGTGAAAATCAACAACTAAAAAGTTTATTAGAAGTTCTTGGGCAGGCAACAAATACTTGAAGAAAGTTTATACTAAAAAGTAACATAAGTAAGGTCAGTAAGCACATATTCACATTTAGACACTGGGTATGCATTTGTGTCCAAAGTTATAGCCATGGAAATGCAAGACATTTGTAAAGGAATTAACTTTTAACTTCAAAGTAACAGAGAAGAAAGTGAGCCTCAATGTTAGATGTAACGACTGACAGGAAAGCAAATTAATAATGAAGCACTAAGACTGAACTCTCATATCGTCTACTTATGACTAGATCTTAGAGTGCTTTCCAAGCAATTTGACAGCATTACCCAGATTTGACAGAGTGGGAAAGCAAGGTATATGCAGATTAAGAGATTTACCCAAGGTCATCCACCAGGCCAATGACAAGAGTTAGGAGCAGAAGCCCAGCAGGCTGGTACCAGTTCAGTCACTGCTCATATGATGTTTTTTTTCTGCAGTGGATGAGCCACACAGTTCAGCATGCTCCCATCCCCTGTCTTGTTTGAGCCACTGATTGTGCAAGGCAGCCTGAACAGGCTACCGCCTAGCAATGACCTCCTGAGCTGCATCTTGTTAACTGTCTGGTCACTCGCTCTTACCTACATTAAAGAAGAGTCGAACTGACACTCACTGGCTACTTAGCACTTAGCACAAAGTGCAGAAGTCCACGCTAGGGTGGTTCCCATGGCAGAAGTGATGCACAACAATTTGCTGTCCTGTGATAAGTTTGCCTCAGTTGTGTGCTCCCCTCACTAAAGCAAGTGCCTCCAGGCTGGCACGGCCCTAGCTGAGCCATGGCTTTCTGGGAACCTGGGTTAGAGCCAGGGCTTGCACACCTGTCTGCGGACATGGGGCAGAAGAGGAGGGAAGTGAAGCTGGGAGCACGCAGCAGGAGGGAAACAGGCATTTGATGGTCAGGTTCCCAAGGTGACTTATGTGAAAAATACATAAAAGATGAAAGCATGGGTGCAACAAAATGGAAGCTGAAGGACAAAAGATAACTGTGAGTTGCTGGAGACATGATATGAGCTGAGACGGTGTGCAGAAGGCAGTATAGTTGGAGAGTGTGTGATGGCACAGGATGTCACAGTGTCTGGAGACAGGTACAAGGAAATAGCAGTAGGGAGCCTGTAGGGTCAGATCAAAATGCTAATAGATGCCATTATTTAGAGGACTACACTACAGGATGTAGTATACTACAAAATCTGGGCTCTTGAGTGCGCAGCAGAGGGAGTTCCCTGAGTGAGCTGACCCTAGGTCTCATGAAATGAGAGTAACAAGACTGTCTCATTAGCTGCAGGTCTTTAATGGTCTAATTATGTATTTGAATTGCATAATGCTAGATCAGAGAATAATTGTGACTATTCTCTCCAAAGCTATTAGCTTAAGAGGGAGAAGTACTATTTATTTTCTGAAAATTCTCCAGCAAAAAAAGGTTTGAGAAACAAAGAAAAAGGCTACAGAAGATGTACACATGAAAGAGAGCAGATCAAAAGAAATTATCATTATTTCACAGAGTCTGAGGGACCCTATCACAAGGACTACGCTATTGCCCAGTTCTGAGGTCCCCACTACAGCAAAGTGCCAAAGAGTAAATAGGTTAACGAAGGGTGCCCAGCATCATGCCCTGCTGGAAAAGGATATGATGCATTGCCCTAGACATGCTGCCCATCAACATTTTGCCGTTGCTGTACTGCTCTGGCAAATGCACCATGTGATGCTTTAACACATCGATCTTTGAGCTCTTGTAGGTGTAAAGTACCTGGAAGCACAAGCATAATCCACAAACAGATAAGAAAAGTGAAAAAAAATCAACTTTTTTTTTTTTTTCTACTAAGTTTTTCCAGGAATTATCTTGTGAGCTATGAACTATACCAAAAAGGTTTTTCAGTAGCATAATTATCTTCAACAAGGATGTTTGCAGACAGCTAATAACAGAGTCAAGATTTCTGCTGTTGCTGATTTTTTATTTTAGCTTTTACCTTTCACATTCCCTTTCTCTTACAGCATCTCATTCGCAACCATGAACAAATAAGTCATTCAGAACTGCATTCACACTGGCAAAAATTCCAGGGAGAAAAGAAACCACCTCAGTCAAATACTTCTGTGGGTTGGTAGGCTAAAAACCTGCAGGATGCTATGCTGCAAATAGTATCATCCAAAAAGATACAATTCTTTGATTTATGGTTTGCTTTCAACAAGAAACATTGAACCCTTGCAATAATGATGGGTATTTCAGTTGGTAATGTATTAGGTATGCATGTGTATGTAAATATATGTACACTCAACCTACTACACACCTGAGAGAAAAAAAAAAATCAAGTCAAAAATCTCCAGTCCCCTCGACTCCTCCCAGCTATCCAGGAAAAATCATAAGCAGTTCAGCAGGTGGCATAATGTATATGGGGGAAAACACACATTTCTGTCAGGAAACAGTGTGGGATAACTTTTTACTTATAGTGCACAGAGGGAAAACCCAGTTTACGCAGTCAGTTGTCAATAGTTGTCTGAGTATTTTGACGGCTTTACTTTGCTCTCTGCAAGGCAGTGCATCGGTGCTATTCTAGGGTTCACATAACATCTTTTCCACTGCTGTACGAAATACAACTTTTTTCCTTGTATTTCTATTACCTCCTGCACATCTACAGAGGCAGCGACAGTTTAATGCAAAGTATTTTGTACGACACCAGAGCACATCTGCAGTTACTGTGAACTAACACCGTTCTTTGAAGATAACAAAGGCATACCTACCCGTGTATCTTAGCTGAAGGCCATGCATCTTCTGTGCTTTCCTTAATAACATGGTAAGAATTACTTCACAGATAACAGAAATTGCAAGAGAATATAATAGGAAAACTTTACTAGGATACAACTTTTTGAAAAATAATTGAGTATTCAGAGAACTTAATTAGAACATTAAAGAGTTTCCTTAGTTTTTTATTAATTTTACAAGTTTTGGAAAAAAAATACAACCCCCAAACTAATCAATTTTAAAAAGTTAGATAACAGATATCATACTCAACAAAACATATTCCCCAGTGATGTCACAGGATGCATACACTAAAAAATTAATGAGACTATAATGAGTTAAAAGGGAGTAATTTGAGACTGTCATACTGTGCGTACACTGCCATGTACACTGCCAGAAAAGAATATACACTTGTATTCTAACTCAGTTGACAGGACATAGACCAAAAAATCAGATTAAAATGGCACTATGCTCTGATTCTGCTGAATATCAAACTCATGTTAATATAATGGCAAGCAATAAATAGTTTATGGAAGTAACAGACTAGCACACAGAAGCAAGATTCTGGTCTCTACCTGGTAGACAGTGCTTTTGTAATCAGGACAAATAATTGTAAGAGGATGCCTTTTTTTCCTAAGTGCACAGCCATTTGCAAATCTTAAAATCCAACTCCTGTCAAGCTACACGGTGCCCATTATGTGCATACTTTTGGCAGCAAGGCACTTAGACTCGTGATTAAGAATGTACAGTTCACTACAATAAAACAGTAATTTCTATCCAGCAGTGATAAGTATTGATTCTCAACCCATGTGATTTCTTTCTGTATTAAAAAAAGGAGAAAAAATAAACCTCTGCTAGGCTTTTTTCTTCATTATATCCATGGGAACTGAAAGAAGAATTATGAAAAGGACGTTATAAAGGTTAGAAAGGTTTTAGCTACCTTCATTTTCCTTATATTTATTCTACTGTTTGCAATTTTTTTTTGAAAAGATTATTTTGGCCAGTGCAAATCCTTTGCTGTGGTACTTTTCACCTGCAGGAAAGAACCATGAAATGACAGTGTAGTAACAAACTAACACTGTATCTCTCCTTCATAAAGAACATTAGTAGAAATAAAAAGGTGAGATTAGATTTTTAATTCTTCAACATTTACTTATAAATGGCAGTGATTAAATGCACTAGCATAGACAATAAAGGAATGTGTGATATCAAATTAGTTACCTGGCTTTTGTAGCATATTTTTGTTGCTATGATGTTTGCTAGTTAGAATCCATTTTCATTTTCTATTGACATGTATTTCCCCTCATACTGGCTAGAAGCTTTAAATATGTACGCCCTCTACATATTAGTGATTGCTTCACTTAAAATTACAGTACTGGTTGTGTTGAAAAGTCACTTCTATATAATACTGGAAATAAGTTTCCTAAACAAAATTACAAGTATGAGCAGGCAGAAACACTGTAGGGATCCTAATTTTTGTGAAAATGTTTTCAAACTACTAACTACTACTATTTAATTATTGAAGGTGAGGGCTTGCATTTACACAGGTTTTATCTGCCACCAGCTTTGTTTCTTTGATAAGATAACAGAAAGTTCCCTTCTTCTAACCTCTATACTTGCTGTTATTAGAAACCACATTCATGATGAGGTTCCACAAAAGCCAAGGTTCATATGGCTCGATTTATAAATGCAAGGATGTCAGAAAGGGTCACAAAAGCCTGAGTGGTACTTGCCTTCAATAATTCAGGACTTGTAATCCTAAAGCTATGTATTTAAAAATGCTGATTCATCATTTTTTTTCAGATTTATTTAAAAAAAAAAAAAAAACACAGCACAAACTTTTATCTGGACCTTAATTTAAGACATTAAAACAATATAATAATTTCTACCTAGTTAAAATTTGCAACTTCCTGGAAGAAAAGTACAGTTTCACACAGAGTGCAATACAGAATATTTGAGACAGATTAATTTAAACATTGCAAAGTTGAAACTCATAAAATATTTAGAAAACTCAGAAACAAGAAGGAATAACAGCAGATAACCTGACCTCTTATGCAGCATTAATTACTATTTAGCGTCACTGTTATTGTTGAGGTGCTTACACAATTAACACTCCAGGAAGTTACTGAAGGATGTCTTGATGTGAAATAAAGAATTAATGTATTAAATGCTTTTAAAAATACATAATTGATTGACAGATGCAACACTAATGCTATAAAAGCTATATTCCAGGATCTGAATACCAGTACAGAAAGGTTGAGATGTAATCGAACTTCATTTCAAAAATGAGCAATAAACATTTTAAAAATTAATGTAGTGAAACTGGTTTTATAGTTATTTGTCCTGCAGAGCAGTTCATATTACCATGAAGACGGTAGGGAGTGTAAAAAGAAAAGAAATGTTTTTTTTTCCCCCAAGAGTGGTTCAGAAATGCCCCATCTTGTCAGCACTATCACTCAATATAACACTGGCATGACCACATTTTACCTCATATTTTATTCCTACAACTTGAAATTGCTGTTTTGCTTCTCCTACCATGCAATGCTGTCTAGTTGATGCCCATTAAGGAAACTCAGCCTGCAGACACTGACAATTTGTTTGAAAACTATCAATATTGACAGCAAACAGTATCCAAAGAAATAATACATGTTTAGTTACTAAAATGGATGAATCAATTTCTGTTCTGCCTTAAACAACAGTTTGCATTCACATATGATGCAGCATGAAATTGAAACAGGTGTTGTGACCATAGTTTAGGCCATTGTAGGCACTTGCAGAAATCATAAAAAATCATCAGGCAGGCACAGCTTAGAAGTTCTGTGTAGAAGAGAAACATTTGCAGAAGAGAGAAAGTTGTTACAAATATATATAGCACTGGACAGTGTTGTATAGTTTTTTATTGACTCAGTAGGATTTAAGATGTCAAAATGCCTACTGATTTTACAGAAGAACAGAGTAGGTATTGTGAAAGACACGAGACACTTCAGTATCCATCTCTGGGTACTTTAGCTGGGCATCTAAAACCAGAAGTTGCAATTTTGGAATTTAAAGGCAAGCTATATAAATTTACTAGACCTGTCCTAGGAGCAGGGTACTTTTTCTGGTTCCAGGATAGATCAAATCCTGTTTTATAATTAACTACTTTATTTTCATGTCCTTATCCTGTATGTGAATAGCAGTAGCTTTTGAAATATTTTAAATAGTGACAAGCAGAGTAAGTGATTCTACTTGACAATGCTAGGAGTATGATACTACACATTTCTCAGTTGTCAGGTGAGATTGTATGTTTCCTTGCAAAGGCTCTGACTTTTTCCTATTACCTGTTTTAAAAGTACAAGCAGTTTGCTCATTACATGAAGAAGTCATTCAAATAGACCTGAGTGGGTAGAAGCTCCTTAATAAAACTACTTTACTAATAATTTTCCATTGGTTTTAATATTTAATCCTTGAAGTCAATTTATATTTATTCATTTCCAGTAAATTTTTCTAAAAACGGTCATGATAACTTCTAGACAAACAATGCATATCACCAAAAATTCAGACAGCCTCAGACAGAGAAGAGTGACACCATTTGAAATTTTATATGAAGCCTAGATCATTCTTCCATCACAGCTCTAGGACTGCTACACAATTGCCCATCAGACGCTGAACAGCAATGAAAACACTACAGTGCAGATGACACTACAGTTCTAGTATATGGGGTGTTACACCGAGGTCAGTGACAAAATAAAGCAATATAGTGTTAGCAGTGTTTCTTATTTCACATGTGTGCTGTATTTCAAAAGGAGAGTGGTAATCTATATTTGAAATACAGATACAAATCAGCAATATACTCCCTTGAGGTTTTGGTTTTGTTTTTTTTTTCCTATGGTGTACTGTACATGCTTGGCCAACAGAGGAGCTAGTTCAAGGTTTCGTAACACAACCCAGTAAAAAAATGTTCTGATTTGTGTGGTTTCAAAGAAAAACAACATGATATTTAAGAACTTTAATGTGAGGTTTGGCTCAGGTCCCCGATTAACTAAGGTATCAAAAAAGTCCGTTTCATCATTTACACAGGTGTAACAGTTCAGTAACAATCAAGTTCTGTATTTTGTGTGCCACTTGAACCAGAAAGTCACTGTGAACTAGGCTGTCAACTCATGCGAGTCCCTGCAGACCAAAAAGCATTGAAAAAAATACTGGTATTTGTGTGGTAAGTGTGCCAAGTTTGGTTGTTCTGTTAATTTACCAAACAGTATCTTTTTGTCTGAGGATGACACATGGAGAATAACATTTTTTCAAATCAAGGATTTTCATACCAGCTCATTTGTGAAGTCTTGGTATTGAAGGCAGGCTTGTCTATTTTTGCTGTTTCATAGCAGCATCCTCACATGAATACATCTGAGGTTGCTGTCACCTCCCTTTCAGTGCATTTCATTGCTACCAGTCTCTTCTCTAGGCATGAGGCTTCATGACAATACCTGTATCTCAGTCAGCAGCACTCCTACCTGTACTGCTTCAGGTACCACGCTTCCCTTTTCCTTTCTCTTCGCAGCTGATTACACGGAAGGGATTAAAACTTACACAGGAAACCCCCAGTCTCTGAAAAAAAGAACTGAGAATAAATAACAGTGTTGTTAATACTTGCTGTGAATAATTCTAGCACTGCATTGCAATATAGCCAGCTATCAAGTCATTAGCCTTTTGATTTCTGTTCCTTGTATCTTTAAGTTTCAAACTCTGCGCAAAACATCCAAACCATTCTGTGCTGTAGTAAGAAGGAATAGCTTGAAGTCAATCCAACAGAAGTGAAACCCATTATTTCTGTTTTCACTGAAACACTAAGCAAGAAGAATTTCATCCAGTTTTTGGAATGAAACAGCTATTTAGCTTTGCTAAGCGTGATACCAATTGCTATGTTTGTCCATATATTCACTGTGCTATTTATTTGACTGTTTTGCAAAGCATTTTGATACTCCATGAGTAGGAAAATATCATACAAGATTGAAATTAAATTGTCTGTTCTGTTGAACATGAAACATTCTCTTAAGTGTTTATCCTGCTACAGACTCAGAGTTGTATAGAGATAAGTGGGTGTTTTATACTTACTGAGCTTGAATAGTACTGTCAGTTTTACATGTTTAATAATATATCAAATATTTAGACCCATGGGGTGCCATATAAAGACAGAGAAATGGAACACAGACCTCATTAACTAGTGTTTTGTTCTTTACAGGGTCTTGCTACTACCAAATACTGAAAAGTTCAAATGGCACTTTGTCGGAGAAATCAGCATCTGCAAATTTGTCCACTCTGCTTTAAGCTTTGCTTTTTAAAATCCTTATCTGCCTCTGTACACGCCATTGGAGATTCAGAAGTTGAGAATAAGTAACGAAACTGCAGCTGCCTACAGAATTTGAGGAAAGCTATTAAAAATATGCTCAAGTATCAGCAGCTTTGTTCTTTCCATAAGTGGTGACACCACTTCTTGAGTCAGTGGCTCCTGCAAATGACCTTTATGTGTCAGCAGCAGGAAAACTATACTTTGTCTACCTCAACAGACGTTAGTAGAAATACCAATTAGAACTTCAACAACCTCCTTTGCAGTTACTGCCATCTACTAATTTAGGGACATGGAGGGTATACAAAACTTTCTTCAGACTTGGACAGCCATAATTTAGTTCCCGGTGTTCTTTGTTTCTTCCCTATATCTCCAAAAAGTTGCAGAATGTACCTGCAGAGAGAAGGCTCATGGACCTGCTTCATCTGTGCTCTGATGGCAAACTAACAGGTAAGTGAATTAACTGTAGGAATTGAACTCTGTGAATTATGAATCCAAGAGTAGAAGGAACTTACCCCTCTGAATTTAGGTCTACAGGATAACCTGTAAGATTCACTCTGCTTAATGTGCCTGAAGCACACAAACTACTTAAGAGGCAGAGAGAAAAGACACAAATGGAGAAAATATTATAAGAAAATGACAATTTAGTTCCTTTCTATAGAGAAAATGAGCTAATAGCTAAGGAGTCAATTCTTTCATGAAAAATGGTGTATCCCAGCTGATGTTGACCAATACGGTTCGTATGTTTTTCATGGTGCCCCTGCAACATGAGTGAAGAGATTTGACCCCTGCAGAACTGTCACATTAAGTTCCTTGCTGTCTTCAGTTTCCCTCCTCATACTTTCAGGATACAAAACTGTCCACTCCAAAGCCTCTAACTTTCTCAAGGATCCAACCACAGTCTGAGGTCCATTCCGACAGTCATTATTTTGTGAAAAACTTCAAAGAATGGTCATACACTTGAACCATCCTCACTAGGAGGAAAAGGAAATACCACAATAAGCCCCTGGGGTGGCCAAAACAAAAAGGAGTGCTTCACTGGAGTCAGAATACTGAAGATAAAGATGGATAGCTACGGGTCAGTCATTAATTTAAACAATGAGAAGAGGAGAGATGAAATATTTGTCTCCTACTTACCTTCATCCAAAAATAGTATTCTGTGAAATGAACAGGGAACATTCAAAAACAAAAAAGTAATACAGAAATACTCAACCATGGTGAGGTTCAGAGAAAGTAAAAGAAAAGTGGATCTTGGATAAGACATATTAAGAAAAAAACTCATGTGTTGATTTTGCTGTCAGGAAGGAGGAAGGAACAAAATATGAACCAAATAATATTTTCAGAAGTGACAAAGTGACACACATCTCTTACTCTGACTGAAAGTTAATTCAGAAATCATGGTTAATGACTGAGCTAAGAAAGCGGGAGGCTGTAACTGACACAGGAAATGAGTGTAAGACTCCTGGCAAAAACACAATGTAAGCAGCACAGATAATATTCTCTAAAGGCAAGAGTAAAGTGCCACACATAATGCCTTTTACAAGCATTGAGTTCGCTGGCAGAAATGTGCAAGTCACAAGAGAGGTCTAGTATAGATATATTTTTCTCAACTTAGAGGTGTTAGAAAAAGCATCGTGGGATCACACAGCCAAATGAACAAGGAGACTATCTCCAAGCAAAGATGGAATGCCAACTTCCTAAGCTCTTTCTCCAAAAATACTTTCTTAAGTAGCCTTGAATGATTAAGATGCATAATAATACTGTCAAATTCGAAGTAAATTTTAGGCAGATGAAAACAGAATTTCTGAAGAGCTCTTGATGGCAGCACCAGCTTTAAGTGAGGCAGAGCTGAACTGGAATTCACTGACCTAGGGGAACATAAAAGTTATCTGCTTTGCTTCCATAATAGCTACTGCAGTAAGAACTAGATTTTCAGTTGATGAGATCAGTTCAAGTCACCTAGGGCAAGTCACAGGTATTAGGGAAATGACCATAAAATAGCTTATTGAAAAACTATTAAAATGAATAAAGCATTTCCTTTGTCTTCAGAGACCTGTGGACAGCGCACCAAGGAAACCTGGACAGTGTTTTGTGAACACCATTTCAAACTACACATCGTCCAAGAACAGACACTCAGATATTCTATAGCACAGAAGTGATTAGTATATCCCCTTTACAACCAGCTCAGAAGCATTTGTATTCAATGGCCGGAAAGCATTATTCTTTATTCATCATTCTCAGAGGAAAAAAAGAGTACGTGTTTCTTTCCCTAAGAAACTGTGTTAAAAATTATGCTTTCTGGAACATTTGAGGTAAAACTTCCACCTCATCCTGCAATGCTGTATTATTTTATATATATAAAAGAAAAAAGCTGTTGCATATGATGCTTTAATGCGTGGTTTACAATCCTACCAAAAATAATAGTGCACTTGACAAAATATTTCTCCTTGAGTAATCTAAATACATAGTTAGATCAATACACCTAGTGGTCAAGTGCCGTCTTTAGAAAGCTTAGATTAATCCATTTCCTTCTTTGTAGCAAAGCAAAGAAAAAACTAATTGACAATTACAAAACTTCAGCTGCAGCAAAGTTGCGTGGGAAACAAATCCAGCAGACAGGAATAAACTCTAATTCTTTCTATTCTCTCACCCATAATTCTCACTTTCGGTAGTGGATATTGGCAGGGGAAATGGTAATTGAGGACAAAATGTGGTCTGCAGAGAACTGTGAGATATATCATCCCCACCACCTGTCTCAATTTCTAATGTGACTGCCTGGCTTTACTTCAGCAGATCTAAGGTACAACAGAGCTATGACACCAGTGCTCAGATAACTGAGAGTGTATACACTAGCTCCACATGAGCAATGTCTGTTTTAAATTGTTGCTTTAGAACTGTTGGTTTTGAGACTTAGTGACCAAAGTGAGGTTAGCAGGTAACAGGGGAGGAACCTGCTTAGGGTCAACAGCATTACTCGTATCTGCTCTTACTTGTCAACAACATAACTAGCTAACCAGAAATCTGTTATCAAGACTTCCAGTATGATTGTAAGTGTTGCTCTGAAGTATTATGCATGTACAAGCTTTGAATTATTTTTCTTCCACAAGAAAATGTCAGTGACGTAGAAAATGACAGAGAGACCTTTAAGAAAAGCAAATCAAGACAACTTACCAGTATACTAGTAATGCTCTAAGTGAAGCATGACTGAGATTAGTGAAAGATAGTTTGCCTTAACTAAGAAGAGAGGAAAAGCACTACTATCAAGACTGGAAAGCGCTACGTAATGAGTTACATTTATAACACAGCAAAACAGAGTAAAGCTTTCCAATTATTTGATAGAGTACCCCACATAGCCAAGCTTTGACTTCCTTCACCACAGTGAAAAAAACCTTCCACTTCCAGAAGACATGATTTTTTTTCACAGGCACACCACCATGGAAGAACTTTGTTTAGCAACATGAGTTCAAATTCAAATGAACTATATTCAACTGACGGAGTAATAAATGTAAGCCAACTGAAAATCAAGACAGTATGAGCCTATTCCTCATTAAAGCTGATTTGCTGTCAGCCAGCTGGCAAAGCCCTCTAACTCTGTGTGCCCCAGTTTACCTACTTATAAATTGGGTTTTAATAACACTGTTCTACTGCACACAATGAGACCTCATGAATTAGCATGTGTAATGTGGAGGCAAATAATGATAAATCATTACCCAAAGACTAAGTGCTATTATTCTGAATGTGTACAGTGATAATAACTTGCTTTTATAGACCAGTAAAATCATGAGATCATAGAAATAAATTCAGATTAGCATATGTCAAGGGGTCATGGAAGACTGGAGGTGACATTCTGGCTTAATCTTCTAAAATGCATTTTTGCATAGCAAAATCTGTTTCAGAAGTGTTGTATAAAAAATGGAATGCATTTCTTTCCACTTTATGGAAAGTCCTTTACCTGAAAAATAGTAGTAATTTCAAATATCAATTATTCATATTTTTCAATATAGCTCAGAAAACGCAATAAACTTTGAAGTGTAGAATTAAACACTCACAACAAGGCTATGAAAAGGGGAATGTTTTCTTTCGTTAAATTATGTAAAGAATCGGTTAAGCCATCTGTTTTTAATTTACTACCAATTCTTCAGAAGAATATAAATTCAAAGATCTTTTCTCATTAGTTTACAGAACACTTTCCTTCAAAAACTGTGTAACATGGTGCAACACAGTCACATGATCACATGCAGGGCTTTGGTGTAGATTCTTTCAGGTATAAAAAGTTGATGTGGTTTGGAGAGAAAAAAAAATAGCCTCACAAGGAGAGAAAGTACCGTTCAGCAAGGCAGCATTTTGGTCAGATTTTCTTGTACCAAACAGCTGCAGATTTGATGCTAAACACACAAACTGGATTAAAGAAATTACTGGGATTTCAGCAAAGAAGGGCCACAGCCCTGTGAAAAAGGCTGCAATAATGATCTAACACTCAAAGAAAGTGATGCTGAACACACCCTGCCTCTCTGTTAGAGGGGAAGATTAAGAAGATGCCCTTCTCCTACTCATTTGGGAGGTGGACGTGGATCAGTAACCAGCCCACGGCAGCAATACCAAAGTGTATATTGCCAATGAGGGGACTAAAAAATCCTGTTTGATTCTGAGTGGTCATCTGTCATAGCAATGGAGCACTGCTCCAGTGCATGTATATGCATATTTCTATTCTCACTTACGCACCTGTAAGCCTGTCCACACCTGCAATTACTTTCAGGGCAGGAGTTTAACACTTTCTCAGCTCTCTGGGGTTAAATGATAAACTGGGTAAGCAGAATGAGATTTTGTTTCATTCAAAGACATAGAAAAGTAGCTATCATTGCTCTCTGTTCTTCCTGCTTCCAGACATTTGGGACACTTACATGCACGTGCACGCAACTATTTTATTTACAACCAAGTCCATCACGGGAGGCATTGCAGTAGCAAACTAAGATCTTTGGTCATGGTCCAGTTGAGCTAAAAAAACAATTCCAAACATGAACAAAATGGTCTCTTTCCCTGAAGACTTGTAGTTTTATTACATGTATGTTTCTCACTATGTTTCTGCTTGATGTTTTGATTCCTTTTCTGGATAAGGAACAAATCTTTGCTTGGCCATGTTTAATTACTGAGAAACCAAGTAATCATCTTAAAATACTACTACTTTTATTGAATAGAGCACTGTATACCTTTTCTTATATTGACATTTCCCCCTATCTATCAGATTTATAAAATTTTCATTCAATAAACAAGACCGAAACTAAGAATGTATTGATGATGGCATTTGATTTTGGTTTGGTTTGGTCTGTTTCCTGTCCCGTCCGTGTGTGTCCCCCCTCTCCCCCCCCGCCCCCCGATTTATCAGCAAATAACTAGTAACATTTTCCATAACAGAGGAAGTAGTGTTATTTCAGGTCTATCAGACATAGGTTAACTCCTACTTGAAATACTGTGGTGCAGGAGCAATATTGTGAAATTCATTTCCAGTTTGGCAAGAAGCGTTGCTCTGACTTGAACCTATAAGTTCTGTTGCCACTGTTCTTTTGTGTACATTAGAGAAGGCTTTATTAGGGTAGGGAGAAGAGATTTAGTTACAGTTCTTGTCATGGAGTAATTTTGATCATATCACAAAAAAAAAAGTTATCCCATAGTATACTAATGTAAAACAAGAACCCTTTCTTTTCCCTCCTCCCCCAATAGGATAAGAAGTGTCTAGGAGGAAGATAGAATATGTGATCTGAAAAAAACAAAACCAATATGTAGCACAGAACAAATGGAGGCAATACTACACAGAACAGATAAGAGAGAGCAAAAAAGAGACACATACTTCCAAGGTAAATACAAATGTCCCACATAAAAAGGTTATAAAAGCAAAAGAAAGAGCAAGCAACAAAACAAAACCGTGAAAACAACCACACTCTTATTCAGAGATTGGAAAAATCAACAAACAAAGGAAAGCTGGCATGAATTTACGATACAGTAAAATAATCTTTACTGCTTTGAACTAAGTATTTTTGTATCTGCAGGAATATAAAATGTCAGAAGAAATGTATACGAATCAAGAATACACTAATTGTGTATTAGTTTGATATAAAAAGCTTGGTCAGCAAATGTACAGCTTGTCTAAACAGTAGTTTGTTGGCTAGTGTAAAACTAAAAATAATGCTTGCCAAATTCTCTGGAAGGGTTTGGGGATGGTAACCTGAACAAATTTTGATATTCATTTTGATAATTTGCCAGCAAGATGTAAAATATATCAAGCTACAATGGAAATACGCTGATCTGAAAATATTAAAAGACTGGGTCATTACCCTGCATACAAACCAACAGGGGCAAAACTGTCAAATTCTCTTATTTCTTTTCATCCTCTTCTCCAATTCTATTCTAGAGAAAGGATAAAAAAGAAGATCTAAATCAACTACATGGACATTTGATCACTGACATAAGACACCACTTTGTTTTTCCAAGCAACTCCATCTGGAAAAATATGAGAAAAATAAAACAACAAAAACCTCTAAGATTACAAAAAAAAAACCCCTTATTTCTCCAGGAGGAGATCATACACAACTAACATTTATATTTAGTAAAAAAGTGTTCCATTGGACTTGTATCATAGTTCATAATAAGTGCACAATAGTAGTTGTAAAAGAGATTTACAGAGTAGAATTACATCACTTAAAATAGGCTGATGTTGAAAAACGTTCTGGACACACTACTAATACGGTCAGCAATGGCTGGATTTCTCCTGCCGTATACTTACCAAAGGTTTGTTTATGTTTAAGGAAAAAAATAGTCTACATGCTGCAATAACTAACACTTGCAACAAAACAGTTGGTTTTTTTTTTTTTTTCAGAGAACATTCTTCCTCAATTAGAAAAATAGGGAAAGTGAAGTAAAAAACTTATCTGGTATTAATCAGTGCTTGCCAAATAAGGCAATTATCAAATACTTCATGACCCTCAGCAGAGCTTGCTTGAACAGGAAAGATACATTAAATTCGATTTTTTGTTGTTTCATTTGAATTTCAGTAATTGTATGAGCAATTTAAGTCAAACTACAGAAATTTCTATAACAATCAAGTCTGTTTTTTTTCTTATATTGTGTATTACTAATGAAAATAGGAAATTTCCAGCAACTATGAATAATGCTTGGACCAGGCTGTTAGTTTACTGGCTTGCAAATAACAGACTTATATAATGCAATTTCCTTATATATATTTATTTTTCTCATATAGTAATAATAACCTCGCTGAGTTTTCAGAAAGAACTTTAAAATTTGTGTCTGAAATAATAAACGGTAGCTAAATTATTTCAGGTATTAAAAATTGTCATGTATAATGGTGTGCTCCAGTGTCACTTGCTTTCAAGAGACACTTTTACTTCATCATAAAGTGGATTAGGCCATTCTAGTATACAATTAAGAAAGAATCCATTTCTAAACTTCCACCTAAAGAGCTACTAAGATCATAAAACATACTGTAACGCAAAGGGTATAGAACTTTTCAGAAATATTTACTGATTCAGCGATATAGAAATAATCAAGAAGTATCTATGATCTTCCAAGCAGTATCTTAAGAGAATCAGATATTCACAATAGTAATTACAGCATCTCATAAACCTCAGGTACAAAATCACCACCAAAAGCAGAGTAACAGTAAGCATTTGAATCTCAAGTTATTCCAGATGGACCTTTTCCTGTGTATGCCACGCTTCACCAAACATAAAGGACAGGCTTTCTAACTCAGGTATGTTTATTTTGATCTAAATCTGTCCATGGAACTTTGGACTTCAAAAGAAAGAAGTATTCTTTCACAGGAAAAAAAATGCCTAAATTCAAGATTTGAAGTGAAAAGAGTTGCTGATGGATATTGCCAAGATGAAGAGATACACAATATACAGCTCTCATACAGATATTAACTTCCACAAATATTTTTAACAAAGAATTATTAAAACCCACTAACAGATATATTCAGAGAGATAAGAAAAAAACACTTTCTACGTACATTTATGCAAAACTGTATTACTGCATGTTTGCCAAATACCAGCAATCCCATATAGAAAAAAAAAAAACATAAACTCATATTTCTGGTCTTCAGAGAAGTTCACTAAAAAATTACAAGGATAAATGTGGGATGCCAATGCGCACACTCATGGAAAAATAGCAATCAGAGGGAGAAATTCCTGATCTAAATACAAACATCTAGTGAATATTTTGACCATGAGAGAGAGTGTCATGAACTCCACTGTATTGCAATAGTTTGCATGCATTTAAGAGATGTGTTGCAACTAAAAGGAAAAACAACTCTATATATCACAACAATAACAACCAAAAGGGGGAGGAGGGGGGACGGACACACAGATATCAATACCTTTACCAAAAAGAAAGTACAAAAATTTAATTATTCCAAGTGTAAATGAAGATTTTTTTAATCATAAAATGCCAATGCGTTAGATGGAACTCATCTTACCAATTCTCTTGTTGAAAGAAAGCTGAAAACTCTCATCTACAACTAAATATTTCCAGAATTGAAGTGGAGAGAATAGGAGGGAGGAGAAGGACAGCAGGAGACCACATTCAATTCCCACCTCCTGCTACACAGGGATAGAGATATAAATTCAGGCCATCACAGAGATGCAGTGGGAAACATTAGAGTTTTAAAAAGATGCTAAAGGTCAATCCATTCAAGAAATTTATGGAAAATTTGATAATATGGAACTACCTCAACCCATCTCTCACGTTCAGGTCAAATTTCAATTATTGAGAGACCTTTATGTCAGAGGAAAATAATTCCCAGCATTGGTAGCATACGCCCTGTCAACATAAATCACAAAAACGGGATATAGATGCATCCATCGGCACTTCTCAGGTCTGCAGTTAGAAATCTTTGCTCTACTTACACAGCTTACACAGCTTAAGCAATGTCCTTGATCCTACTGCCTGCCCATGTTACTTTACTTGACCTCTGGACATCTGATGAAAGATTGTACAATTCTGTTCCTCTGCAGAATCTCCTACTTCTTTCTCATGGAGTTATGGAAGCTTTTCCTCAGGTCTGCAACTGGACTATTTTTTCAGACAGAGATATTTAGCTTCCCTCATAACAAAATATGCATAAAGCTTAATGACAAGAAATTAACTTACTTTTTTTTCTCTTTCTGTTTGCCACGATGTCCTATACAGTTTTACTTCATGAAGGAATGGGAAAAGATGGCTACAGACATTCATGCAGATGTTTGGTACGTATAACGTTTAAATAGTATGTAATAAAATCACATGTATAGAAGAATTACTACAGATACAGACAGTTTTTTTCTGATTTATACTTAGTGTTCAATGTGTTCAATGCTTTAACCAAAAGTATTAGAAATACAGCCCAGGAAAGATACAGGATCAGCATGTGACAGTTCCGTGATTATCACACCTGGCTAAAGAGTACCTGCTGCACATTGGAGGAGTTGTAAAGAGAGGTAGATTAATTTTATGCATAAAGGAAAGCAGCCTGGAAGTTGTATCACATGCCAAAAAAAGCCTACCTGACAAACAGAGCAGTCACAGGGCTGCTATGCCACTTTTCTTTCAGTCACGCCTTACATCACAGATATGAGAAGTCCCTTCTCCACTCTCTTTAGGGGATCTTTTAATGGCGAAGCAGAGGTCTTCTGGCTGCGGTACGTGCTTTTGCTCTAATGTCAGCTGGTGATGGAATGTGAAGCAGCAGCAACAGGGGAGAACGAGAGCTATCGCTTATGCGACTGACCTTTTGGGTAAGTGTTTGACAAGAGCCATCACGTTACTTAAGGGAAATACTGGTGGTGTTCTGGTATGAAAATGTAAAAAAAGCTTCCACCATAAATGTCAATTAGAAAGTCACATCTGTCATATTTGTGTCCATTTTTACTCCCACTTACAGACAAATTTAATAACTAGCATCAAAGAAAGGAAATACACTCATCACAACTTCTGCAGCACAGAAAAGCTGCATTAGAGAAAAAAAAAAGCACATTCCTACTAGAATCAGAATTACAATAAAGGAAATACTCAGGCCTTCATCTATTAAAATCTGAACATCCTTGATGTGTAGCAAACGGCAACTGATCATCACAACATGCCACTTCTCAGCAGTGCTCGGAATTTCTGCCCAATATCCATAAAAACTCCAACAATTATGCCCTGCAACATGGGATACTCAAAGGTTTCCCATTATAAGTATTAGCTGAAATATCAGATAGAAAAGATTCAGAGAAAATGTGCAGTTGCAGAGTCTTCTGCAGTCCAAACTTTAACACTAAATAACAGAGACAGCAGAGACTTAGAGGAAACATACGCAACTGCTGCAGACATTACTTATCATCCCTTGCAGGCCAAGGTGCAAAATTACCTCTTAATGTTAACTGGTTTGGACGGTTGAAATCTAAGTCCAGTGCAACTCCATGCCAAAGCCTGACTTTGGCTCTATAAACCAAAAAGGTACTGAATACTCTGAATAAGTCAGGCTTGCACACCGCAGTGCAGGAGTAGTTTCTTAAACGTGTTAAAATGAAGACACAGCTAACTTTCTTACCTACTAAAAACTGCAAACATAGTTTGTTGGTGAAAGCTTATCTTCGACAGGATTTTCCTACTTCATTAGATAGTCTTATTTATATGTGGTTTATCAAAACAAACAAGTTACTACAAACAAATCCAGCCCTGAGGAAGAGTGCTGGAGGTGTCAGTCCTGCTCAGCAGTGAGTGTTACAGTCTGCAGGAGAACAGGGCTCCAGGCGAGCTCAAGTCTGCCCTCATTTTCTCAGACTGAAGCCTGAAGGCTTCAGAAGTTTCTTCCCTGCATCTCAGTTGATAGCCAAAGGTGGATGCCAATGGTGGGGATGCCTGAAGCATTACATTTCTTTATTGTAATAAGAAACAACATTCTTGATTTTTGCTTGTCCAATATATTTTCTAGTTGGGAAATACAAATATTGTGTAATCAAGGTAGCATTGATAAAAAGTTCTAGACTGGCCTTTCAAGGTATGAACTCTGTACTTTATATACAGATACTAGTTAGTCTTTTATTACTACTATATGACAAAGCATGGAATATTCATAAAGAGTTCTTTATCTAGGTAAAGAAAAATAAAATTCTATTTCAGCTTGACATGGACAGAGAATTGCATAGAAACTGTTTTTTTCCGCTGGAGTGATCTGCTGTTGGAGTTAGCCATATGCTTTAAATGTGACTGACATGTCTTTGAATTTAATGTGTCACCTGCTGAGTTCAGGATCTGCTGTCTATCTCTCAATGTGTAAAAAATGAATTGCTTCAAAATGATTTATTGCCAGCAAAATAGAATGTGAAAACAACAACAGAAACAGTGCTGTAAAGGCATCCTACATTTAATAGCACTACTTGATGAGTAAATTATTTCACAAATATAATAAAACATTCTTATTGTGAAACACTGAGCCTTGATAAAGCTATTGCACAGTCTAGTATCTGGCTTCCTGATTCATTAAGAGCTAATGTCATTAAGAACAAGAAGAAATGTTGCATTAACTCCCTGGGTTCCATTACAGCTTGTAACTCCGTGCAGAAAATACAGCCTTATAATTTCACTACCAATCTGTGGAATTAATCTCCCTGCTTTTATCTTTTGTGCTTTTTCTTCCTCTCCTGTGAAGTATCTACAGAATCATCTTTAATAAAGGATTTTAATTTCTATTTCTTTCTACAAATGAATGGCTTGCTTTATAAATCTCATCTGTGTACAGGCTAGCAAATTTTTCAAAATATCATGAGTTACCCTTCAAGAATGTTAAAAATGTAACAGATTGACATTCGAGTTTAATATTTTTAATATTTTAACCTTAGAAACATTAACATCAATGTTTAAAATTCGTTATGAATATTGGAGGCAAAAGCTCCAACTCATCAAGAAGTTTAAGCATAAATATAATCGAGCATGTGAACAGTTTTAATACATAAATAGGACTACTATACTTAAAAGTAGACTTGAAAGAAAATACATCCCACTGTATACTGAATCACACTCAGCTTCTACAAGCAGCGATCCAGTAAACTTCCATAAAGTATATTTCATGTCCTTTAAAAACAAAGCGTAAGTGCTTACCTCCCTTTCCAGACTGCATCCATGTCATCTACACCAGCATTACCTGACAGAGCCATTCCTGAGAAGAGCATACCTGACAGAGCACAGACAGAAGATACTCAAATGAAACTACTGGCTTTGTTTCTAGCCAAGCATTTCACCAGAACCGCTATCAGTAATGAAAAAAAGTGCTACACATTATTAGGTGTTCCCTGGCTGCCAACGTAAACCAGTTTGGTGATTTTTTTCTGAGGTCAAGCAGCTCTTTGATCGCTAGATTGTTAAATGACTCAAGTTTATAGCCAGCGTTGCCAATGGACCCCCCACTCTTCCCTTCAGGGAAAGTATGAGACCGTATGCTGTCTCATTCTTGGGATTATAATCTCTAAGATTAGCAAAGTGTTGTTGGGTCTATAAGAAATCCTCTGAGTTACATACAAACAAATGGAAATGCGAATGAAGTGTTGAGCTGTTTGTTGTTTTGGGGTTTTTTTCCCTAGTAATTACCAATGCTTACTTTTTATTTTCTTCTATTAGTTACTAATGATGGAGGGACACAAGCACTTTCTCTGTGTGAGGCTGATATTGCCTGAAACGGTTTGTTGCTGTTTGGTTTTACAAGAAACTGAAGTAGTGAATATGAATGACAGTACTAGCTTGCCAAGTCATGGTAGGTTATTTTAAACATTGGCAAGATCCAACTGCTTGCCAGCACATAAATTTATCCACTGGCTGTCAACATATATTTTCTCTGTTTTGTGAATGTTACCACTCTGTTGCACCCGCAGAGGAACTCTGACATTTTAACAACTATTAGTCACAGACACAAGACTGGGAAGCACAAGGGGAGAGGTAAGGATCTACTTTCTGTAGTATTTCTCTCTTTTTTAAATATACGCAGAGGTTAGGAGGGAGCCAGTTGGTGGGTTTTTTTGTTTGTTTGTGATATTCATGAAAATAATAACTCCTGTGGATAAATAGATATTGCTTATGCCCCCAGTATTAGTTAGGGCTTCAAAGTGCAATTGGAAATGCTTTGCATGCATGGCACATAGCAACAGTCAAAGTTTACTCTAGAAGACTTCCAGTACAGACAAATCTCAGAAAGAAAAATGCAAATAAATCCAGAACAACAGACCAAGACCAATGAAGTGATTTGCCCATAGTTACACGTAAGGTTGATTGCAGACTTGACCACTCAGTGTTGAACTGAAAGTTAACTGGTTTTGCTGGACATTAGGTACTACCCAGAGTCCTCTGCCCAGTCGCAGACTATTCGTAACCATGAGAGGTACGTTCCTTTAGCAGAAGTATGTGTTTAAAGGCACACCTGATTTACAACTACATTTCTATATGACAGGGAGAGGGAGTGCTCAGCATAAACAAGAACAGATACTGGAGAACACGTGTCTGATTTGCATGCAACTCCAAAGTTAACTTCAGCAACAAGCTGTTCATAGCTATACTAGAGGGGATTTTCCTTTCACTTTTATACCTTGGAGGAGAAACACTATTCCCAGTCTCTATTTGAGATTACGAAGGAATTCTTTAGCAGAATGACAATATGACAATTGCAATGCTGAATGTATCCTCCTAAAGGTACAAAGAAATCTATTGTCATGTTTGATAAAACATGAAACAAACTCATTGGATTTATGAATATTATTATTTTCTTTTTATTATGTGTAGGTCACCATGTTGCTCTGACAATAGAGAACACAGGTCATCCAGTCTGGTTTGGATGTATGACCTCTTATTGCTCAATCCCTTTTCCCCTCCTACTTGAGTGCTACAAAGAAGAAAGGTTACAGTTTGGGAACAGAGCTTTCTGCTTCTTGCACCCAGCTTCAGCTGCTATCAGTGTAAACATGATGCTCAGTGTGAAATCATAAGCTTAATATTAAAAGGTACATTTATCACATAAAACCCAGGAAAGGTGAAGCTTGGGAGTGAATTTCATCTTCCCTTGTTAAAAAGGAGATGGACTGGAAAAAGTACAGAGGATGTCTTTCCAAGCACTGAGTATAATACCTCTATAAAAAAAATTTAAAAGTGGCTTGGATCTCCAGTGAGCACTCCAGCATGGCATGCACCCAGCAGCAGTGGCTATCCCATGCATATCACCAGCTCCATCACTGTAGAGATATGGCAAAATGACTGACAGCAGGATCCGTGCCACATTGGTTAGTGGCAATGACAGCACTATTGTACTAGAACAATACTTTTATAACTGAGTTGCTTCCTCAAATACATGAATTATGGTTAAATACAGAATTTGAAATCAGGTTTTTAGTTTGAAAAGTATAGAGTTGTTCCTTTTCTACCTTCTGCTCTATGGTTAAGACTCCAGAGCCTGTGATTAGAGTTAAGTTCTTCACAGTAATTGTAGTTTTGCCATTTTCCTTCTTTGCTGCATTAGAGCTGGCTCTGAAGTCAAAACCTTTCATTTTGCTCTGTTGTTTTTTAACCACTTTAAGAAAAGGGAAATTAAAAAAAAAATAAAATTAGATCTATACTGCCCTCAGAGGAAACCTTGATGGTCTCAACAGATAAGTCTTTGGCTTACCACTGAGAGGAAACAATGTGCTATATCATGGGTATCAAAGCATTGAAGTTTTAAAGGTCCAAAATAACTTCTGTGTTAGTTTTTAACTTCTGTTACTAACCAGGTTGTATAAATTCAGCACTTTCAGCTCACGGAAATCTTGACAATACATTGAATGTCACAGCAAATTATAGGAATAGATTTTATGGTTTTTATGTATGTTTATCAGCTTTAATCTTAGAAAGACCTGTAATGTCCTAATACGTGAATTAAAAAATAATTTCTCTTTTAGCTCAATATTAACTGTTCACACCAACCCAGTTATTTTCAAATATTTTTTCAAGGAGGAACAAGAAATTTCTGTGTTTCTTTACAGAACTAAATAGCAATAATGCTGTATACTCTCACAAATAAATATGAGATTAAACACATTAAACCAATAAAGAATTTGTGAGATATTTATCAAGAAATAGAAATAACCATAATATTTCAAGATTACATGCTTTTATATGTAGTTTAATAACATTTATTAGAAATCTTACGCTTATGAAGTCTAATCATTATAACCATGCCAGATGCTGGATTGTACAGGCAGAGGTTGGTTTGAATGTGCTGTTATGTTAGACATACTTGCCAATATTAAACAGACTGTGACTACTATCTGTACATTTGTCTCTCTCTAGGGCATTTTAAAGACTTTTTTTAATCAGCTTTTGTTTCCAAGCAGTACTTTCATTTTTCTTGATAAAGCTTTTTGTTTTTATTGAATTCAGATTAGGTTCCACATCTCCTATAGTCATTACAATAAAAATATGAATCTTTTAATAATATATAAAAACTAGCAATGACAAGTATCTTACTGTGTTTTCAAATCCAGTTAAGAATGAGATAGTTTAATGGTTACTTTCTTTTATTGTTTTAATTTTGGCACTGTCTTGTAGAAACAGTATTTCTCATTAGAAAACTCAAATAATAGAAATCTATGAAAAATGAATGAGAAGTTGAGCCATCATGACAGAAAGTGTACTCCATAACATAGGTGCTAATCTTAACCCAGTTACTCTACTTCTTGTGGTCAAGGTGGAAGGCACTTGTCCGAGAGTTGTGTTTGTTTATCCTTTGCTCTATTTGTCTCTACTTGGGGGCAAATATAGATGCACTAGGTTAAGATAAGAGTAAGCATATTCCATATGCTGCCAAGAGGATGTAAATGGCCAGAATACAGTTTAGCATGTTTTCTATCTTCTCTGCACCCCGAGAATCTATCGTGATTCTGTGAGCCTACTGTCTAAGCTTTGCAAGTCTAGACACCCTTGAGACTCAATCTGCCAGTCTATACCTATTTTCATTATTTCTTACAGTAAATTTTTCCAATTGCCTCTAATTAGGGCAACAAATTCACTGACATATGTTTTAACCTATTGTTTTGTACCAGCAGTCAGATTTAAGTCAGCACTTACCAACATGATTTTCAACAAATTAAAGTAACCAAGCGATGGTCGTTTATGTTTACAGATATTAATAGTGGGTTTACCAAGCAACAATATTCACTATTACCTTACAAAAAATTATGTTTATTAATGGTGTCTCATCACCTTTCACAGCAGGGTTCCTCATCCTATTTTGCCATAATGAGTGAACCAGCAGCAGATTTTAAGAACGAATGTTATCATTATTCACTACAGTACTCCACTGAAGCTTCACTAGAAAGTAATGAAGACCTAAATGCATATTTTAAAGACCCTAATTTTCCCCTAAATGCTTGAATTAAGTTGTAGACTGGGGTGTTCTGAGAATTGAGTAATGTCCTAAAGCAATGCTTCTGAAGAAGTGCATCATGCCTGGAAATTGGGCTCTGATTAGCTTGCAAGTTTTCTAATACAGGCTTCTGATTTTCTGCAAATTGTAGCTGCTGCTGGATTTTGCATTCTGGCATGGAGATTCCTTCTGTCGCCTGAAAGAATGATGAATAGTTGTCTGAGTAGCTCTGAGCACATACTTATTTCCTCTTCAATAAGAACAACAGTCAATATCATTTAGGCAACAGGAAAGCAGCACTAGAACACAACAAATTCAAAGAATGCTTTATTTTTTACTGCTGATTCGAGCTACTAAATAGTAGCTCTTTCACAAGCTCATTTGCGTTGCTGCTGTGCTCCAGTGAACAGGCATTGCTAAAAAAAAAGATAGGCCTTCACATAAAAAGTATAAATTGGTAAAAACACACAATTTTCATTGCTGCAGACAACAAAGCGTAGGGTATGACACAGAATGCAATTGCCCTCCCTGTAGCCAGAGCCTATGAAAGCTCTGTGTGGCTCCGTATCTCCTTGCATGGTGCACAGGCATTTCACTACCTTTGCTGACCTAGAGTGGAGAGGAGAATCTATTGCTGTCACCCAGTGCAATATTCATGTTCAGAAAAAAAAAGAAGTTTTAAAATGATGCTACATCTAGATTAAGGCCATGGAATGGAATGGAAATCAGACACAAACCTGTGCATAGGAACCCCCTCAGCCCAAATAAGAGTGATACTCACCCCTAGTCTCTGCAGTCTGCTATTCAAGCCATGCCTCAGGTAGGGACAGCCGTAGACCTGGGTTCCTCTGCCTACAACACTCTCCCTGACTTTTAGAGCAGGGCAGCTCTGCCTGGGCTGGGCTCAGCCTACATGGCACAGCAGCACACGTAACAGCATGCTTTCTTTTACTCTAGCAATAAACAGGTAAACATGCAAAAAGACCAAGAGATTTACATATCTGCCAAAACTTTCAGGGCTCTGCCTCCTGTGCAGAACCAGGTAATAACTAGGGCCAAGCGAATAATGTATGCATTTTCTGTTAATATTGATTTGAATTTTTTAATGAATGCACTCTGGCTGTTGTCACACCTGTGTAGCTGTCACTGGAGCCAGTGCATTCTCAACCAAAGGGAAAAGACAAAAAGATTCACTCTCTGTAGTCCTCCATCCATTAAAGATGAGACAGCCTGGAAACTAAGTGGTTTTTCACAGCAACTGCAGGTCCCTTGTACACCAAAAATTCCCTATATTTTCACTGGCCACTGATATTCCATTGTCAGAAGATTGTTAAATCACTGCCATTTACATTTCGGTATTTATCAGTTTGCAACATATTAGTTATTGAATATCTAATTAGCAACTAAACATGTATTCTCGCATAGATGCTTTTTTAAACAGCAAAAAAAAAGAAAAAGAATGGAAGAAAGGACCACATGCCTAACTTACGTCCTTATTTTTAGAAAGATTTATTGGTAAGCTAATTAGCATGAGTTCCAGTTTGGGAGTCAGCATCCCTACAATCTGGAATCTGAGGGAAGATGGCACTCTGTAGCTATAAGTTAGTACAGAGCAGCTGAGAAAGAGAGCCCTTCAGCAGGGGTGTGGGAAGTGGCTTCTGAGCACCTGGGAACCTACAGGCTGCACACTGCCAAAACAACGCTCCTTTGTCAGGACACATTCATCTTCTCCTTCCCCATTCCCCCACACAGGCAGGCAGTTCCCTGGATGCCATACCAAGAGATGCGAGCAGTGGAGTCGAAGGACTGGGTCATACGTACTCCTTGCTTGCCCTCCCAGAAGGCCGGCAGAGCTCTTGGTGCTACGGGAGGGTGATGAAGCCCAGCCCCAGCTCTCCCAGGTGCCCAGGCACCACTGCTCCCCCTTACACATCAATAATCGGGAAGTGGGAGAGACCTCGCTTCTTCAAAAGTGCACTGCACTGCTGGCCGAAGGCCAGACAGATCTCAGCAGGGCAGGTGTTTCTTTTTTAGGTCAAATCTTTCCCGGCTTTTTTTTTTGTTTTCTGTTGGAAAGCTCTCCCGCACGCATATCTAGTGCAGCATTTCAAAAGCAATCTGCTAGAAGAAAATATGCTCTTGACATGAAGCAAACTTTACAGTACCCTTTGATATGTCAAATTATATCAGTGAATATCAACAATATTCTCCAAAATACAGCATGTTTTTAATACTTAAATTTCTTGGCAGAAGTGTGCCAAAGTTGCTACAAACAACTTGCTAAAAAATAAAAGGAGGAGTTTTGTGGATGTTTTTCCAGGTCTGTCAAGTTTCCTGGCAAATTATCTGTGTATTTGAGTTGTTAGTTTACTGTATAATGTACTCAAGAAACCTAAATCAGTAAGTGATATAAAAGACAAAACAATCATTTTCTTTTAGGATAGAAGAAAATACATCTAAGGAAAAGTCTTGTTTAATTTCTCCTCCCAGTGAGGTCTGAATTGCTTGTGAAGGTGAGTCAGTATAGATCCATGGAATGATCTCAATATTAAGCCCAGGCAGATTGCCATGATTTGATAAGTTTCTCTTACAAAGCCTATCTGTAAAAAATGATGTCATAGTATTCATTATTCAGTGCCAGGATTTGTATTAACATTGATTCACCCTTGACGCTGAACAAAGTACTCACAAATACTGAGTTCCTCATGATGACTTTCTCAAAGGTTTATGACTTGTTGCTTGACTGGTTGCCACCAAACGATCCCTCATCTGATCATTCTATTTATCATGAAATAGTCAACAAGACAGAAAGCAAAAGAATGGCACCCTTGTTCACCTATTTCTTCTTCAACCACAATGGTCAACATCCTGTCAAATGCAGTGGTGGCAGCGACAAGTCAATTGAGCTATTTTAAAATTTTTAGACAACACCTACTTAGTTTAAGATTAAAGGGAATCTGTGCTCCTCAGATTTCCTATGATTTTTTTTTTCTTACTAATGAATACATTTGCACTGGAAAGATTAATGGATTATGTTTTGACACATAATGAAAAGAACTTTCACAGTACAAAAGTATGGAGCTCATCAAGGAACAGTAAAATTTAATTAGTACCTGAGATGTAGAACTTTAATTTGTATTTAAAAAAAAAAATAAAAAAACCCACCACCTAGCAAGCCCTTATAAAAGTGCATGACTTACCTGATTTTCAACGTAATGAATTAGAAGACTGTTTCAAACTCATGTGTTCAGCTGCTTCACAGACAAGGTTCATCAACTACAGACCACTGTATGTTGGAAAAAACAAAGTGTATCTACTTCAGACAAGCCTCAGTGCAACAGAGCCTAAAGCCCATCCTCCCATGTGACACAGACTTGATGATAAGCTGCCTTTCAGTCTTTCTACACACATGAAGAGGATTTAAACCACTAAGAAATCAAAAGAGCAATGTTTTGTTTTGGTTTGTTTTTTTATTGTCATCTACAACAGTGTATATGGATAGCTAGTACACAAAACAGTACTGTGAGAATAAGTCGGGTCAAAATATAGCAGCACATCGCTACAGCTCAATTGAGAACACAGGGACAATGCTCACTTATTTCACTTGTGAATTTGGTGTACAGAATATATAAACCTAGAGCTGTTCCAGACCTCTGTTCAAAAATTCAACCTCAACTTGCAGTTTTTCTCCTGTTCTATATTATGGTGAGGTTATGCTATGTTTTTGTGAACTCTGGGTTGTTGGTTTCTTTCTTATTAGCACTTTTATTTGTTATCATACTTCCTGATTTATTTCATCAAGAAATGGGAGTTCAAAAAGACCTCAAGATAGGCTGTTGTATCAATAGTTCTGGCCTAAATGGAATTAGGACGTGATAGGATCTTGCCACAAATTCAATTTCAGCTCTCTTCAGTTGCCAGCTCAGCACTGAGGACATCAAAATTTTCTTGTGTTTCTCTGCATGCCACAGAGGAAATCAAAGGGGCCCGACAGAGAATTTCATCAGGAAATCATATCTGCACACTGTGCTGGCTTTCACCTACAGACACCCAAAATAGATGCAGATGAATCCAAGACTTAATCTCAGGAGCTGAAGGTTTCCTGGGCTCTTTGTCTAATTATTCAATTGAGACTTTGCCTACATTTCACTCCTTTATTGACATGTATGTCTGGCAGTTAAATAAATAGTGCTCTCTGAAATGGGTTTGGAAGTATATTCTTAAAAAGACTACAACATAGCAGAGAAGAAAATTGCTAGCTAGAACCAATAATACCATTTCCACCACCATAAGCCCTGCTACTGGCACTTACTTATTACAAGACCAAGCTATGACCAAGCTAAACAGAGCTTTATATTTTTTAAACAATGCTGAAATCATGCATTATCCTTTCTCATACCCTTCATTCATGTTTCCATGGCTGGATGTTTCTAATAATTGCACTTCTTCAAGTTGCTAAGAATGGCACCATACCCCAGTTAACATTCGCAGAATGATGCATTAGAAAGTAGCACACAAAATGTATTCGTGTGTCTGCTACTGTGACTCACTGGAGCTGGAATCTCTCTCTAACGGTGCTTGTTAGAACGAACATTTTTTGGATCTGTTTCAGAAAGCGGTGTGCTAGTGGTTCGACAGGTAGCTAAATGAACACTTTTTTTCCCACCTCTAGACAGATTCATAAAATGAATAAATTACTATCAACCTTTCTCTTCTAGGTAGCAGTACACCTACTCTTATCTCACACTTAAGACAAAAGTGAAGACCAACGCTTCCTATTACTTTTCTGTAATTACTTTCTTGTACTAACGGTGCAGAATAAATAGAATAAACTTATTCCACATCTTCCTCCCTATGTGCTAGGAACACATGCAGAAACACTTTTCTCTGATGTCCAGAGACATGTTAGACATCTGCATGATACACAACTTCAGTTAAAGAAGAAGAATACCTTACTTAAAGTGAAGGTGGTGTGTTCGCAAGGTAGTGAGTTGCTTAGGACTTTTTTATGTAGAAGAGTCAATTGTTTTTAACATAATGTAGATACAGGGGAAGAAACTGCTTATAAATGTGTCATCAGGGAGCTGCAGTGTTTGAACTGACATGCGTTAATAGTTCAAGTTAACCACGACAAAATATTCTGTGGTTACTATTTAATGGATGGAAAGGTCAAAAATCCTTTTCTTGTGAAACCTGTTGTCACCAACATCAGAACTTAGCAGGATCAAGGGTCTTATAAAAGCCTGAAAAGCTGTTAGCTGAAGCTGTAATAAAGACCTGCCTCCTGATCTTATTGTCCTGTAAATACTGTTCATCACAGCGTGGCTTTTTACTTGGCAGGATAAGCAGCGATCCTCAATATTACTTGCAAGGGCTTCTTATTTAGAGATATTTCTGACTATTAACATCCAAAACCATTATGCACTGTGTCATATTCTTCATAATGCATGTATAAAACAAATAGGCCCACTGATCAAAGTCAGTGTGTGGTATCTGCACAAGGGTTTCAAAAAATAAGTGGCATTACTAAAATGAATTAAAAATGCAATTACTGTCTCTGTAGACATATCTGACAATGTCTGTATAAATGGAGAAAAACTGTAACAAGCCATGAAAGCCACAAGTTAAGTACAGAAAAAAAGACAAAATGGAAGACTGGATGCTGTATAACGGGCCAAAGGAAAAAAAAAACAGGGGATGATTTATTTTAACAGCTGTATTTTGTAAGTGCTATGGTGCAAGTTGTGCTTACTGCAGATAGCCCCAAAGGACCTTAGGCTTTCTGTGAGGGCCTGTGATTTCTTTTCTTTCTTATTCCTTTTTTTCCTGGAAAGGCTGCTTTTCATTTAAAAATCCACACTCAAATAGTTCATTTCTCCCAAATATCAGGTACAAACTGCATCACAACAACAGCAGCAACAAATACAGGCAAGTAGCAAGCTGGCTACAGTATTACAAAAAGGAACAAAATTTTTCAGTAATAAATCCAGTCTGCAAAAAGGTCTGTAGCTCTACTGTTTCAACTCTGATTATTCATCGTTAATGAAATGTGCATATTTGGACACTTTACTGTCCGACATCCTTGTCTCAAAACTGGAGAGACATGGATTTGGCAGATGGACCACTCAGCGGATAAGGAATTGGCTGGATGTCCACACTCAAAGAGTTGTGGTTGATGCTTCAATGTCCACGTAGCGATAAGTTACGAGTGGCATTCCTCAGGGGCCAGTATTGAGACCAGCCCTGTTTCACATCTTTGTCAGTGACATGGACGCTGGGATAGAGTGCGCCCTCAGCAACTTCACTGATGACACCAAGCTGTGTGATAGAGTTGACATGCTAGAGGGAAGGAATGCCATCCAGAGGGACCTAGATAGGGGGCCCATCCAAATCTCACAAGGTTCAACAAGGCCAAGTGCAAGGTCCTGCATTTGGATCAGGGCAATTCCAAGCACAAATACAGGCTGAGCAGAGAATGGATTGAGAGCAGCCCTGAGAAGGGCTTGGGGGTATTGGTCAACATGAGCCAGCAATGTGCACTTGGAGCCCAGAAAGACAACCACATCCTGGGCTGCATCAAAAGTAGTGTGGCCAGCAGGTCAAGGGAGGTGATTCTGCCCCCTCTGCTCAACTCTATGAGACCCTACCTGGAGTACTGCGTCCAGCTCTTGAGCCCCTAACTTGCTTGTTGGAGCAAGTCTAGAGGAGAGCCACAAAGATCATGAGAGGGCTGGAGCACCTTTCCTATGAGGACAGGCTGAGAGAGTTGGGGCTGTTCAGTCTGGAGAAGAGAAGGCTCTGGGGAGACCTTATTTCAGCCTTCCAGTACCTAAAAGGGGCTTCTAAGAAAGCTGGAGGGGGACTTTAGACAAGGGCATGTAGTGATAGGACAAGGGGTAACAGCTTTAAACTGGAAGAGAGTAGGTTTAGATTAGACACAAGGAAGAAATTCTTCACTATGAGAGTGGTGGAACAAGGGGACAGGTTGCCCAGAGAAGCTCTGGATGTCCCATTCCTGGGAGTGTTCAGGGCCAGGTTGGATGGGGCTTTGAGCGATGTGGTCTAGTGGAAGGTGTCCCTGCTCCTTGCAGGAGGGTTGAAAATGGATGATATTTAAGATCTCCTCCAACCCAAACCATTCTATGATTCTATGACTCTATGGTATGCCAAATTTAAGAATCAGATTTGTCCATTCAGGTTCATATACAACACCCAGAATAAGAAATACATGGGTGTCTCACAGACAATGCCAAAAAGAGCAAATCCAACAGGCAGTCAGTCAGCTAGTTCACGTGTTTCTCAGGTTCACCTCCACAGACCCCAGACTGCACTGGCATGTGATCCTCTCTGTTAGCAAACTGCAGATGATATTCCTCAGCACAAATTTAGCCAGCTCTAACTCGCACTTCCTTGGAGGTGTTCTGAGCCCTGATCAGTAGTTAGACTTGTCCAGGAGCCCACCGCAGCAGGGAGTTTGCACAAAGCCGCTTGGTATTGCAGGCTAAGACAGTTTACCAGGCCTGAACTACTCCACTTTAGTTCTCTTCAGTGCCTGTAAACATTCTCCTGAAGGTTAAGTTTACATTAACATGTAGCCCGAAGGCTTGTTCTGTGAAATTTCCATACAGGTAACCAAGCAAAAAAAATGAACCATGACAAAATTAGCCTAACATTTGTTTGGCTGTAAATGAAAATCACCACGGTGACACGGCAGTAGGATGATTAAGTCTGATGTTGCATCTTCTAAAACTTGTAAAAACGGTGCCTTATGTTTCGCTACACACTAAAGCAACAGGAAGAAGCACAAGGAGCATTTTGTGACCCACCTCACATCTGAATAGGACTTCAGTAACTCTCCCATAAATTAAAAAATAAAAGCACACTGGGCTTCTCCATCTCTGCTTCAGCAGAAATGTCTTGCTTTCCTATTGCAGGTCACCAGCAGGCATAACATGATGTGAGCTCCCTTTGAATAGAAAAGAGCTGCCATAAGTTTTGACAAATAAGACTGGTTTCAACATCACAAAATTTCATTAATAGAGTTTCTAGCCTATATGTGAAACTTCTTGTAGACCAAATATCAGCAAAGCAAATTAGGCAGGAATGTAAAAAGAAAATAATCAATAGCTCTCTTTGGTAAACCTGTGTTTTATCATCCTGTGGTACTTATCTGAAGCCTAGTCACTTCAGAAATCGAATGCTTTGCAGGTGACCCAGCCTCTCTATTCTGTACAATAGCCAGGACATTAAAAGCCTGCTGAGGCAATGCTTGACTTCAGCCCAACACAGACAAAGACACACTGCACATGAAGGATGTTCTCATTACCAAAGAGCTATTGGTCATGTCACTGTCATCACGCTATTTTAGCACTGCTCATTTAAGCAAAGATGTGTTCACTCTCCTTGCTTGCTTTCATCTCCTCTTTCTGATGCATAGGAGACTGCCTGATGTAAGATTTTTTTTTTTCCTTTTTTTCTTTCAGGATAACTTCAAAACACCTTCCAAGCAGGTTCCTACATCTCAATTAATTCAAGTTCAGTTGATAACTGCATTGGAGCTCAGCTAGTCTGAAAATATTGCTTAGTCATGCATATACTTTGTTTCTGACCTCTGCTCAGGACTGAAGTCTTGTGCTTCAGAGAACTCACACAGATATAGACTAATTATTTGAGTAGGCCTGGATCAGCTGGCAGATGAATACAAACAGTGGTGTACTGAAGGAAGGGAGGCGATGGGGAGCATAGATAAATATACTACTATAGATGGTATATGTGTGGCACATAAAATCAAACAATACAAAAACAGTCAGAGAAGGTCAACTCAACAGGACAAATGATCCACATGTGCTATTAACAACTTGTGGAGAAAGAAAAGGGAACATTCTGCTCCACTTAACTTAACCCCCATTTTTAAAAAGGGGAGTAAGGAAGACCTGGGCAACTACAGGCCGGTCAGCCTCACCTCTGTGCCTGGCAAGGTCATGGAGCAGATTCTCCTGGAAACCATGCTAAGGCACATGGAGAGCAAGGAGGTGGTTGGTGACAGCCACAATGGCTTCACCAAGGGCAGATCGTGCCTGACCAATTTGGTGGCCTTCTATGACGGGGTAACAGCATCGGTGGACAAGGGACGGGCAACGGATATCATCTACCTGGACTTGTGCAAGGCATTTGACACTGTCCCGCACGACATCCTTCTCTCTACACTAGAGAGGCATGGGTTTGATGGATGGACCACTCGGTGGATAAGGAGTTGGCTGGATGGCCGCACTCAGAGAGTGGTGGTCAATGGCTCAATGTCCAAGTGGAGACCG
>WHYT01015967.1:229823-274217 GCA_009806455.1 Tetrax tetrax
TACAATGAGAGTTGTAGAGCACTGGAACAGGTTGCCCAGAGAGGTGGTGGAAGCCCCATCCCTGGAAACGTTCAAGGCCAGGCTGGATGGGGCTCTGAGCAACCTGATCTAGTCAGGGATGTCCCTGCTTCTTGCAGGGGGGTTGGACTAGATGACCTTTGAAGGTCCCTTCCAACTCTAACCATTCTATGATTCTATGATTCTATGATTCTATGATTAAGAAATTATCTGTAATAGTTAAAGTTACTCCAATGGTGTCATAAAGTGGTCACTGATTTGTGATCTAAACTCATCTCCCAGTGCCCAAAGCATCACTTATTTCTTCATGTCTTCTAGTCCTCAGATTCCACAGCCCAGGTCACAACTGCTTTGCTCGCACAGTACTTCCTTCTGAGGGAGCGCACAGAGTGTGTTACCAGCTGTATGTCTACTGTGCTGCCTACAGAAAGTACAATGCTGAGGTGAAGGCTGCAATAAACACAACAATGAAGGAAAAAAAAAAATGAAAGGGCCTTCAAATCATTGAAATTGTCAATGCCTATCTGTTCATCTCTTTATTGGGGGATCATGTCTCAGGTTGGGGAAAATTCTGGACAAAATACAAAGCTTAATGTCTTCATAGGAATGGAAGCAGTAATATGTGCTATTTTAGACACCAATTAAGTGGAATGAAATGGTAAAACCAGACAAAAATCACAGGACAACTGGTAAATTATAATGTCACTTGCATCAGTTTACTTACCGCATCTTACACAGCACCTCTGAATTACGAGTGGTGATCCACAACTAGATTTTAATAAACGTGTAGCAAAAATACTGACACAAAACTGTTAGCAATGTAAAACAATATTTATTAATCTCTCATCTATGAAATCCATTCCTTGTTGCAACAGATAAAGGTTTTGGATAATTTTATTTTGAAGGAATGTGACTTACCAGTGAATAAATCCTTCATCCTTCTTCTATTGGTCTCAGTGACAGCTGCTATCACATCTGATCCCTGGAACCCTTTCCGTACCTACAGCAGAACATTATCTTAAATTGGATATCAAGAGATTATGGAATTATGGCTTTTGTGAATCAAGTTTAAATTGTTTGATTTTTTTCCTGAGCTAAGCAGATCTAAGGCAAAAAAAAAATTTACAAACTCAAAACGTTCAGAAACAACAACCCTGAAAACAGCAGGAGTTACTGTGTTTAAACAGTGCCATAGCCCTTGCTTCCTGTAACTTTAGCCCTGAGATGACAGCAAGAAATTTTACGTATAGCCAGCAGTGATATTATATTACAAAACTCCAAAGAATTTGGCAAGTATGAGGAAGACCATTCCGGGCAATGCTAACAACTTCTGCCAAAGCTCACAAGCAGCCCAGGAAGTGTCCCTAGGGCTAAAAAAAGGTGGAAAAGGCTTTTGATGATTTCCCAGCTCTTTGATGTTAAGTTACACAGAACTGGATGTGTGTGTTCTCCTTTTTAATGTTACCCAGGAGAAGTGCTTTTCCTACTCACTTTCAGGGCAGTTCCTGAGACCGTGTTGTCTGGCACTTTCCCGAATAAAAATTAAAATGAAAGCAATGACAATGTCAGTAATAAGAGATCACTGAAGACAAAATCCAGAAATCTGTACACGTGCTGTTCAGAGAGCAATTTCATAGGAAAAAGAAAATCCATGTAAGCCTTTGTCAAGTGAGGTACAATTACAGTGTGGATCAGAGGGGAGATGTCATTGTGTTAGGTGGTCAGTTCTGCCCAAGGCAGACCCAGCGACTGTGTATAAAATCATGGTAAAATAGTGATGAGCCAGACTAAAACACTTTTAGACTCTCTCCTGCCCAATACTAAAAACAAGATTGTAGCTAATCCTTGAACTTCTGAACTGTAATCTTTTCTCTTTTCTCTGCCCATGCTGTCCTCTTTTGTTGCCTTGGTTTCCAGCTTCAGCAGTCTTCGTAATCATGTTCATCATGTGTCTGTGCACACGCATACCTATCTGCGTTTCCATGTCTGTATTTCTAACTCACAGGCCAATTTCAGCTCAGTAGGACAGAACATGAAAGGTCTCACAAGTTTAAATACCATAGGCAGCTGTGTGGAGATGAATGGTCACTGCCCTCCCAACAGCCTGAATTTGAGCTCACTGGCCATTAAGGATCCCAAAATAGGAAAAAAAAAATTGGTACACGCCCAAGCCCCTTACTCCAGTAAGTTTACTTATTTGTGAACCATACCCACAAAGTAAAACCAGGCTTTAGCAGTTCCAGTCTCCTCAAAGCATCTTGTTCATGCTGTGTTCTTTTACTCCATGGAGTAATCATGAAAAAGTCTTGATGTCTACTGCTGCTTAGTATTAGGGACTGCATCTCAGGCGTAAAAGTGCAAACTGTGAACACTTACAAGAACAAGGTTTTGGGCTCTAGGGAACTATTAAAGTTTGATACAGCCCTGCCAAGGTAAGGAGCTGAATAATCTGGTCAACATTTAATTTCTTTTGTACATGAATTTTGCCTTCGTACACTAGCCTCAGAGCAAAAACAAATTGCCTTTCTTCAAGGATTAACAAGTCCTGGTCTTACTGGAAGTCCTAGTAAAATTCCCTGTGACTAGAATTTCCTCCAATGAATCTGAAGGATACTATCCATGTGCAAGAAAGTATTTCCATTTTCTTACAAACCTAACTACTCTTGCTTCATAAGTAAATAATATAAGGTTGTAGGAAAAAAACAAACACACAAAAAACCTGATTAATGTTTTTAATTCAGAACTGTGGATTATTTGACATTGAAGACAAATTATGGCTCTTTAGGTTTAGATGACAACTATAATGCTGGCAGATAATAATGAATGAATTTCTGTTTGAACTAGATAAAATATGAAATAAAAGCTAGCTTCAAAACAGCCAGTGCAATAAGGAGATGATCTGGCAAAAAAAAAAACCCTTGCTCTAAGATAATTGTTTTCTGCTGATGAAAGTTTATTGTAGACTTACATGCTATACTTAGAATGTACAATCTTGTTTTCAGAGAGATGGAATATGTTCTAGACCTACTTACAACAGCGAGTGCTACGGCTCATACTTGTCGTGTCTGAAAACCCAGCTGAAAACCCAAAGGACAAACCGAGGCAAGTAAATGAGTCAGATCCCATGCAATCTACACTTTCAGAGGAGGGGAAAGCAAGACTAGATTTAGTAGATCATTTTCAGTCTCAGAATCTGTGATGCTAAGTCACATACTGCACCGTAGCAGCTTTCCTTGCTCATCTATTGCCTAAGTGTTCTGACTGCAGTGGAGCTGGGGTAGCTCCTAATGGCAGTGTGCAAGATGATATAACAACTACTGTGCTTTAATTGAGGATTAATTTAGGATGTAACCTCTTCTCTAGATTACACACAAGTCTGCTGGCCACATTTCAACGTGACATGTAAAGAGATACAGGTTATGGAAAAAGCAGTTACAGGGCTATATATTATAACAAGAAAGCCTGTGTATCCTTATGATCGACTGAAAAGATATGAGACCATGTCACAGCTTTCCCAAACCTTAGTCTTCTAAAGCGCAGTGTTACCCTAAATAAATATATCTAAAATCACAAACAAGAAGGTCAATATTGAAATTTTACAGGGTTTTTGAGAGCTAGCAATAAGTCTCATCACCAGATATATTCCTACTCACTCCCTCTCTCAGGCCACTGTAACTATTGCAGTGAACAACATAGAATCATAGAATAGTTTGGGTTGGAAGGGACCTTTAAAGGCCACCTAGTCCAATGCCCCTGCAAGGAGCAGGGACATCTCCAAACAGATCAGGTTGCTCAGAGCCCCATCCAGCCTGGCCTTGAATGTTTCCATGGATGGGGCATCCACCACCTCTCTGGGCAACCTCTTCCAGTGTTCCACAACTCTCATTGTAAAAAATTGCTTCCTTACATCTAGTCTGAATTCATCTCCTTCTATTTTAAAACCATTACCCCTCGTCCTATCACAACAGGCCCTACTGAACAATCTCTCCCCATCTTTCTCGGAAGGCCCGTTCACGTACCGGAAGACCACTACAAGGTCTCCCTCGAGCCTCCTCTTCTCCAGGCTGAACAGCCACAACTCTCTTAGCCCGTCCTCATAGGAGAGGTGCTCCAGCCCTCTGATCATCTTCATGGCCCTTCTCTGGACTCGATCCAACTGGTCCATGTCCTTCTTATGTTGGGGGCTCCAGAGCTGGATGCAGTAGTTGAAATGGGGTCTCACCAGGGTGGAGTAGAGGGGTAGAATTACCTCTCTTGACCTGCTGGCCACGCTTCTTTTGAGGCAGCCCAGGATCTGGTGGGCTTTCTGGGCTGCAAGCGCACTTTGTCAGCTCATGGTGGGCTTCTTGTCCACCAGCACTCCCAAGTCCTTCTCCTCAGGGCTGCTCTTAAAACACTTTTCATTGGAGTGGTAGCACTGGTAAAGATATTTGATTTCCAAAATTACTCATGAGTTCTTCTTAATATCAAGGGGTTGGAGTGACTAAGCTAGGTGTCAGACATGAATCTTTAGAGATGTATGTCTTTTCCTCGTCCACAGACAGCAAGAGCTTATGCAGCCATTCCCTTGCAACGACCGACTCATTTGTCTCACCACTTGTGGCCAAGAGGCTTCTTCCAACAGCAAGAACATAGTTCATAATCAATTTGCAATTGACAGTGGCTCTCTCAGATGTTCTGATGAACAAGAGCACTTGTCATGGTCGTGGCTCTTGATTAAAAGCAATTCAGCATTAAGAACAAAGATGACAGTACTAATTTGTTTCATACAAGACAACTTGAAGCTTGTCTTCAATTTCTGCCAGACCAGGAACTTAACTGGCAACAAACCAATAAATGTCTACACTTTAAAATACCTAAGAAACCCAACTTTATAGTGAAGAACACATTTTTATTTGTCTGTAATTATTTACTTTTAAAAAAGGGAAACTACTGATTCTGAAATGCTGTTCTTCATCCCCTTGATCTCTTTTCTACTTTCTGACAGCACAATATCTCTAGAGCAGCTCACATAGGAAAAGAATAAAGTAAATGGCTTAGATGTTACTTTAAAAAAAATAATTAAATCTTGTAGTCATGTCAGGAGCTCTAATAATTATATGCTAGATGCAAAATAATTAGGCCTATGCCTGTTTGTAAGCTGGGGGATAACTGAAGTAATGACAGCCCAAAGCTCTTCAATTATAAGTAGAAGGTGGACATATCAACTCAGGGAGGGCTGCATCTATTGCTAGACTGAATATTATTCTGGCATATTCATATGACTTAAGGAAATCACCTTCAGCTATCAGCACAGGATCTACATGGTTAGAAGAGGTTTAGCTAGAAAACTAATAATTCCTCTGTGTGTAGTGGGTAAAAGAGGCCATAAAGGAACTTGAGAAAGCAAGCAAAGCAATTATCAGGTGAAAGGATAAAAAAAGTCTCTTTCTTCCACTATAAAAAACAAAATGACACTTGCAGAAGCAACTGGTACTAGTGGAATCAATCAAGATCTCCTGTAACGTTTGTCTTCATTCTCAAGCTTGCACATATAGTCCCTGCAAAAGAGCCTGAACTTTCAAGAAAATTAACTCATTTTGTTTCATTCAAGAAAGCTGTTTTCCCTAAGGGTCTCCTGAGTCCTTTCACTCCCCCTTCCCCTTGCTCCCTCATCTAGGTAGCCACTGGTTCCCTGAGTGCATGAGATCCCCTACCTGTACTCCAAAGCTAATCACCACCAGCAAGATACTCCCAGTCCATTAAGGTCATTAAGATAGTGCTTCTTTATTACTGCCCTCAGAGCATCAGTGCTGATAAAGACAGAGCCAAAGGAGGCAGAAAGTGATTCCTCCTGTTCACGGTGTAATTAATCAGAAAAAAAAAAACCAACAACAACAAACCAACCACAAAAAAACACACAAACGCTAAAAATGTTCCTCTTCAAACCAAAGAAAATTAACATGAAAAGTTGCTAACTTTATCTGTGCAAAGAAATTAAGTCTGATCACTCAATTAAAAATAAATCAGATAACACACTCCAAACTGATTCCAATGAATTAGTACTCAGGAGTTTCAGACTAATTGCTGCCAGCCAGCCAGAAAACATGTCTTCTGTAGTGTTAATTTTTGTTCAAAAAGAAAATTACACTTCCAACGCAAACATTTCTTGTGTCTTTGGCACTGTTATCGGAAGTGTCTTATTACACAAGGTTAAAACAACTGGCATTTCGCACTGCGGAGACAGATCAGATGAGCGCAAGGAGTTGTGGGAGAAGAGCAAAGTGAAAAAGCTGTCCTTATCTTGGTATTAAACCATAAAAAGCAACTGAAACTTTAATCATGTCATCTTTCAAAAAAAAAAAAAAATACTGGGAGGGGAATCTTTAAGAGGTGCAAATGATTTTTTTTCATACCAGAGATTACATTATCTGCTCGGATGGGCAGAAAAACAACACAGAACTTCACCAAACTTTGAAGTATAACTATAATCTGCAAACACCGTTACATTTGACTACGGCATCATTTGCTCAAGACAATAACATTCATGTTACCCCTTCACACACGAATTGGGAATGCTGGATAACATGGCCATAGAGGAGATACACTGTCTGTGGTGCCTGAAGATAGGCGTAGAGCTGGATCTAAGCTGGAGCCGGAGTTAGCACACAGCACAGCTCAGTTCTCAGTGTGCAGCAAATACGAGTGCCTCATTGCTGAGGTTCATTCAACAAATAGTCAGTGAAGACAGTTTCCAGTTAGAAGAAGAGGCCTGATCAAAAGTGAAGGCACAAATCAGAGAGGAAAAATCTTAATCATTCTAGGAGAGCTATGAAACCAGCTACTGAAAACAATCGCCCGCCTTTATGGCAATAGTTTTAAGTACTCAGATCCACCTCTGTACTGACTGTCCCAGCAAGAAAAAAATCCCTCTGGCAGAGCTAAACAAAATAATTTATATTCTTTCTTTAATGATAACAATACATTAGACTATTATGGTGCTTTACTCTGTCTATAAAATGACTTCCAACATTAGCTAATTCAAAAGCTTGTCCATTGTCCCACAGCCAACTCCTACAGCAATGTGGCTCGATCGTGTTAAAGAGATAATTTCCTAGCAGTGCCAGTACTTGTATCCTCAAGTAGATTCTCACTGTATATATTCCAAATATGCAATACAGTAATTGTATAAAATATTTATATACCCAGGTAAACTACAGAAAATGTATATTGTAGAATAGTTATCTATTTTATAATTGCTATACTTCACCTCTGTCTCAGTGACAAACACATGTCTTTTACATGTATTCATTCTTCTTAATCCACAAATTCAGAATAGGCAAGTTGGTTTTACCAGACATGCTCCTTACCTTGCAAACATATATAATACAAAGACACACTGTAATATCTGTGATAAACACTGGGTGCAACTGCAAACCATCCTGCACTGTGCATTGTGCGAACAACATTTTCATCAAATACCTATTTCCACAAATGAAGCCCTGTGGAAAGGGCTCATGCATGGTGCATTTGTGATTTGAGCTCAACATGTACTTGAAGTCTCTAAGCACAGGCAAATATCCCCAGGATGAACAAAAGAGTAACTGCAAAATTATTCTGGAACTTGATGGAAAGGTTCTGGATTCCCCTCACATCAATTCCTGGTGCCATTATCTTCACCCAGAGGAGCTGCCACAGATTCAACAGATGGCCAGAGGTAGTGGGTATCCAAAAGATCATGTAGAATTGCCATGGTTGTGAATGGGCAGTCGTACCCCTCTCTGGTTCTCAAGTTAGGAGATAGGATCTGAAAATGTGAGAGAGAAGGAAAAAAAAAAAAAAGCCTGCATAGAATCATAGAATAGTTTGGGTTGGAAGGGACCTTTAAAGGTCATCTAGTCCAAACCCCCTGCAAGAAGCAGGGACATCTCCAACCAGATCAAGTTGCTCAGAGCCCTGTCCAACCAGGGATGGGGCATCTACCACCTTCCTGGATAACCTGTTTCAGTGTTCCACCACCCTCATGGTAAAAAAAAATTTCCATACTTCCAATCTGAGTCTACCTCCTTCTGTTTTAAAACCATTATCCCTCGTCCTATCACAGCACACCTTGCTAAAGAGTTATTCCCCGTCTTTCTTAGAAGCTCCCTTTAGGTACTGGAAGGCTGCTATAAGGTCTTCCCCAAGCCTCCTCTTCTCCAGGCTGAACAGCCACAACTCTCTTAGCCCGTCCTCATAGGAGAGGTGCTCCAGCCCTCTAATCACCTTTGTGGCCCTCCTCTTGACCCTGTCCAACAAGTCTATCTCCTTCTTACGTAGAGGGCTCCAGAGATGGATGCAATACTCCAGGTGGGGTCTCACCAGAGCAGAATAGAGGGGGAGAATCACCTCCCTCGACCTGCTGGCCACGCTCCTCTTGATGCAGCCCAGGATGCAGTTGGCCTTTTGGGCAGCAAGGGCGCATTGCCGGCTCGTGTTGAGCCTCTCGTCCACCAGCACTCCCAAGTCCTTTTCCTCAGGGCTGCTCTCCATCCATTCTCCACCCAGCCTGTATTGGTGCCTGGGATTGCCATGACCCAGATGCAGGACCTTGCACTTGGCCTGGTTGAACTTCATGATGTTTGCACAGGCCCACCTCTCAGGTCTGTCAAGGTCCCTCTGGATGACATCCCTTCCCTCCAGCATATCGACCGCACTACGCAGCTTAGTATCGTCAGTGAACTTGCTGAGGATGCACTCTATCCCACTGTCCATGTCACTGACAAAGATGTTAAATGGGGCTGATCTCAATACCAACCCGTGAGCAAAGCCACTTGTCACCGATCTCCACTTGGACATCAATCTGTTGACCGCAACTGTTTGAGTGCAGCCACGCAGCCAATTCCTTATCCAGCAAGTGGTCTATCCATCAAATCCATGTCTTTCCAGTTTAGAGACAAGGATGTTATCTGGGCATCCTCTATGAAAGTTTTATTAGTACTTTTGACTGATCACAATCTCTTTGATCACTAAAAAGAACACAGAAGTAGGCCCTTCCTTCTCTTTTTCCCCTCATTTTCTTCTGTTCCCCCTACTGATAATTTTCAGGAAGAAAAGCAATTTTGGATGAAAACTGCCATAGGTCTTCCTGATCAAAATGCAGGAAAAAGGATTTAGAGTGCCTGCATTAGTAATGGCTGCTGAACTCCTGACCTCAGTTCTGTCACGCTGGCAAACAGCCTTTGCTTCAACATTAATTGCTGGAGATTTACATTAGAGTTAGAGACAAGAAGTGAGCTCAAATGACAAATACAGAAACAAAGAGCAAGTTTGTTTTCTTTCAGCTTTGTGTTTTAACTCCTACTCTAAAGCCAATGTCTCAGTCTTTATAATCCTTCAAAGACACTAGTTTGGACTCAGGAAAGGTTCCACAATTTCCCCTTCTCCTCAAACACATGTGTTTCAACACATCTAGGACCCATGGACATCTACATGTCATCGGCAAGCAACAGAAGCAGAGAAAAAAAAATCTTTGCATTATCAAGGAATAATTATTTGAAAGAAATTGAAATAATTTGAAATTTGGAAAAGACAAGCCTTTACAAAAATCTGCAACTATTTGAAAATATTTGGTGTTGGCAGAAGATTGCTTTATGTATTTCAGTTGTTTGCTTTATTCAATGAAGCATTCAGGTCAATTAAAGAAAGGCCTAAGAAATCTCATCCATCTTATAAACAATCATAGATGATAAAAAGCTTCAGAGCAAATCTCTTATTTCTTATGCCTCATTCTCACAAGCAGGTTCAATTGCAGACAGTTAAAAGCAACTCTACAGTCTTTTTTTTCTTGGTGTTTTCTGCAGCATTTATTGTTAATAATGTTGGAAAAGGATACTTGGATATCAGTTATGACATTTTAGATTTTCAATAAAGCATTTGATAGGCATGTTTAATCATAAAGTTATTGTAAACTTACAAGTTCTTAGCTGAGAATTAAACACATGAGAAGTGTTTCATTATGCAATTGGCCAAGTCTCCTTTCTTAAAGATTTTGAATGTATTTTCTCAGTTCTCATGTTGAAATCGGGCATACCAGCTTTTACTTTTATTACCTCTAAGCCTATAGCACTCAAGGCATCATATAACATCCAGTGAATAACGTTAGCTTTGGCCAGACTATTATGTCTATACCCATACTTACAAGACACTAAAGTGGATCTTATCAGTTAGTAAAGCAAGAGCCCTGGGGCTCAGTATTACTGGGAATGTATGTGCAATTGTTTAAGGATGCAGGGCTCAAAGCGGGATCCTTAAGAATCGAAGACAGATGTTCTCCTACCTCAAAGCCAGCAGAGAGACCAAATTACTGACAGATTATATCCTTGAAAGCCATAGTAAATAAGTGACAACTGTTCACCAGAAGTGCAGCAACCAGAGGAAATAGGTTTACCAGTTTGCACATCAGTTGGTCTTAAAAGGACTATCTATTAATTCTTCTGATTAAATTCAGATACTTCTCAGTGGAAATAACACTACTGAACACCTAATTTCTACACCGAAAATTTCCTAAAATGCTTTTGAAAATCTACAAATTTTGTTTGAAAAGGCTGCTCTGTAATGCAGAGCAGTGAGGCAACTGTGCCTGTGGTTTGTGAAAGGCAGCTGACCAAAGAAGAGCTTCTCCACACACTCAGGTGCTTTTCATAGTAAGATTTCTTAAGAAGGAAAGTGAAATGAAACTTCAGTTGAATTTTGCATAAACATAACACTTCCAGTATTTTGCTTTGTAGAAGGGTCTTCTGAAGAGGAAAAAAAAAAAGTTCCCACTTAACAGCTTATTAGTTTTGAGGAAATCTGAAAAGGTCAGAACCTCAGCCAGTCTGGCCAGGCGTGTTGATGCTGCAGGCTGCAGGATGCATTGTGGCCCGAGACAGAGATAAAGCCAGTTAGTGAGCTCGTTTGGACATCAAAAACAATCTAGCCAGATCAACAAAGACCTCAGCATGATCTCATTTACTTGGTCCGCTTTTGTTTCTAATATATGTTTGATGTTTTTTACAGTATTCAAAGGAGCACCACAATAATGAGAAAATAATATCCCGTAGCCTTTTTTCTCCTCATGCTGACATTTTAAAGAACACACTGATAATATGACATTATAATTACAGAACCATTAGGCCCAGTTCTGAAGTTCTTACTTGGTTTCTGGTCAGGAAAACAGAGTTCAATTCAGCATTTTTTATTTTTATTCTTAAATAAAATATGCTGAACACAAAACCAAGAACAATGAAAGGTTATGTCGCAAAAGGCCAGCACAAAACTTGATTGCTCTCTCCAGAAATATACAGTAAAAGATACGCAAAAGCACATGCAAGCCACTCAGTTATTCAAGAATCTTATCAGTTTGCCTCATTGGGAAAAAATAACATGAGTGGAAACTTTGTAGAAAACAATGCTTGCTTTCTGCTTGTTCTTTCCACATACCCCTTCTGCCAAAAGAACAGGTGCTGCTGCTCTCCCAGGTGCCGCTGAAAAGTTGGGCTCTGCAGAAACAGTGCTTCTCAGAAAGGACCGACTGAGCCTTGAGTGAGAAAATGGCTATCTGGCAGGAAGCCCTCCAAAACCAGGGATATGTAAGTGGATAATTTTAAAGGATAAAAAGGTAAAAACCATATGCTGGTGTAGCCTGTGGTGAAACCCATGGATTTAAATTTATGCTTTAGTTATAACAATAATGCAGCTGAGTGTAAGGGCTGCGCCAACGCACACACTCAACACACTCAGTCATCAGTAAAGCAGAAAGAATTGCTCCCCAGCTCATTTCTGCCCAGGTGAGATTCTTGATGGATAGATAAAGAACCCTTGCAAGGCAGTCCTCACAAAGACATTATCATCATCTGACTGACAGGACCTCCCTGATGGAGAACTCTGGTTCCTGCTCTGTATTATGCTCAGATGTATTTATTACTGGATAGGATACTTTTTGTAGACACTTAAAATACATATTTATAACAGAAGACATTTTCATAAGATATGTTCTGTACATAGCTTGAGACAGTCAATAGACCACAGAGTGGTCACGTAGGACCATGGGCAGCTGGATTAAAACAATTCACTGGACAACAGTTCAGGGAGTCTCACCTGACCCAGGTGAAGAAGCTGTCACAAAGATGTCTGCAGTGGAAACCCCGATGATCATCTAGACAGTGAATGACCAACCTGTTAATGGCATTCTGTATGTGACTATTAACCTCTGCAGATGATTCAAATAAATAAATTCCTTTAACTGATAGCCTGTGTGTAGCTATCTGTGCAGCATGCCAGTTAGAGAAAAGAAACAAGCTCAGTCAGGATACGACCCAGACAGTGTATGATATGGAATAGCAGGAGTTTTCCTAGCAGGAAAAGGAAGGTTGTTCAGCAGTTTGAGCTTTAGTTCAAGACTCAGGAGTCTTAGGTTTAATTCCCTGTTCCAGCTATTTCCTTCCTATAGGGCTTCAGGAAATTTTCAAGATATTAAATCTCAAAGTACCTTTAGTACTGAACCATTAGTTTTCCTGTAATTGAATTCTTCATTTCTACATTAAGTATCATAATACTTTCATATCTCATGGGGGTGTTATGAAGGGCAAGTGCACTGAAGATGGTTAGCTGCTCAAGCGCTGCAACGGTGAGGGCCATATAAACATCTGGCTCATAATTTTGTTGATGTGGTACCTTGCTGCGTGACTAGAACAAATCCCTTCACCTCTTCTTCTTTAGAATTGGGACAATATTTTTCTACTCACTTTCCAAAGTATACTAAAGCAGCATTCATTAATGCCAGAAGGTGATGAGAAAAATGATAAGCAGCTTCTGAAAGCTTATAAATAAACAAAACATACTCTTGTAATCAGGATCTGTGACAGCTTTACTATGAAAGAAGACTGTAGACAACCAGGGGAGATAAAGCCTGTACTAAAACCCAAAAGAACTAATGGATTTATGTTTTAGGTTCCTTGATATCATGCAGATAAAGAAATAAGGCAGTTCAAGAAAAAAGTAAGACCTAAGATGCTCAGTGTAAGATTGAGATCTTCTGTGCGTGCAGAAGAACACAACTTCAGGAACATGGGGAATTCCTGGCTCTAACATTTTTGGGGCTTTATGTATCTGAAATATTTCAGTCATGAATCTTGCCCCCTCAATTCCCCTTCAATCAAACTCTATACTCCTCAGTAATTCTGCAGATCTTTAAGTCTCTTTACACTTTGACTTCTACAATTCAAGACTTTCAAAAGTATTTAGACATTTAGAAATTGCAGAGGAATTACCAAAAAAAAAAATTTCAAATGCTTGTAAGAAGATAAACTGCCAAATCCTAGTTGAATCTGCATTTATATTCTAGTCAGTGCCTGACCACATAGCTGCATAGCTGAATGCTCTAAAAATCAGATCTTCTGCCATTTAGATGCATTCCAAAATTCTACCCAAATCATATTGCAATGATTTATTTTGTGCCTCCCTTATCAGTAACAGATGAGCAACTGAGAGAATTTCACACGAGTCATCTGGAAGTACTTTGGTATGAGTTTTACTAGAGCTTAAATAATTGAGGCTTATTAGTTGTGACTTATCATTTATTTGTGTAGCAGTGGTAACACAAGGCTATACATTATCCAAAATGAAATACTTATATAAAAAGGAGAATGAAAACCCAGAGCTTTATAATATTTTTATTTTAGTCACAGTGGTTGATCTACTTTATTAGGAAAAACTGTAGATTATATCTGCTACATCAGGTAGAACTTCCTCCAACCCATCCGATCCTCACTCAAATGTCACCTGACTGCTGTGCCAAAATGTAAAAATCCTTTTTAAAAAAAAGTAAAGTAATAGCTATTAGTCTTGATACATCTGATGCATCACTGTGCCAGCAGCTTTCCATTAATAGATGATCTTAAAGAGACGATATAAAATGTTACATAGATGAGGAAAGCTTGGTACGCTGTCCAATAGAAATTGCTGATTTGGGAACTTAATTCCCTCCACACTGGGAGGACAGTAGAAAGATTATTGATGCCACTAAATCAAACTCTATGTTAATGATCTGTGTGAGACCAAGGTGAGGGTCAAGCCTATAATTTCTGCAAATTTAAGTTTCCTTTTAACTAGATCCATCCTTACAGAAAGTGGGGCATCCATTCCATTATCAAGCTGCTGTAAGATGCATATGGCTGATGTGTTTGGCAAGCAAAATGACTTGTAACAGGAAAAAAAGGACATGAAACTCGAGAGAAAATGCGGAGCTGAGAGATTAACTCACAGATTGTTTTTATGACAACTTTTTCACATTCATTTCCTACTTAATCAGTGGAAGCATGTATTACTGAGCAGCAACTGTGTTCAGCATGGCTGGGAGAATCACCTATGAAATCATTTGCTGAAAGATATTCTAGGTTAAAGCAAGGAAACCATGAGGTGTCATTATTATAACTGAAATGTTTCAGTTCAGATATACTTATTGTCAAACCAAAGACCGAGACCAGGAAGCAAAACCAAAAATACTTATTATTTAAATGTGCAAATTTATCAGTTAAAGGCACAGATCACTGTGTAGTTAGATACTGTTATTTTGCTGTTTTGCAGATAAATATGTAAATGAGTTCCTTTTCTTGTGGACAAATCTCAGTGATTCTGCACCTTGGAGACAGAGATCATTATCTGTTCTCTCAGTATTGACTCATAAAAGCCACATTTTCTATTATTATGGTACAGTTTTTCCTTTTTATATAATCCATTCACGGGTCCAAATAGACTTTTTCAGCAACACCTCAGAACAGAGAATAAGCTTAAATTAACACATTTTTTAGAATGTTTCCAAATGCCTAGCTATTAATACTCTTTATATGCATATTTGACTTTGTGAAGTGAAATCATGTCTTCCCGGAATCTATCCAGGATGTTTGCCAAGGACTGTATGTACATCAAGGACAGCATGTCTCACAAGAAGTGCATTTCGTAGCTAAGAGCCCTCAGAAACAATGTTTAGATTCTAAGTGAATTAAAGTTTCTCTTAAGATAAAAATCTGCTCACCGACTTAGCCCATCAATCACTGCCACACAAGTTAAAAAGAGAAGAGAAAAATGTATTTATGTTTGGAATTCATATTGATTTTCATGCAATGTATGGGATTTTCTGCTAGACAAAGTCAAAAGGACAGAATTCAGTAGCACATATGTCATAAATCAAGAGAAATAACCAGTGATCTCCAAAATGGCTTTGAAATCACCAGAATGGATAGAAGGCTATTTTCTAGTTTTGGACACTGCCATACATCAGGAATTTCAATTTAGCTAAACATTGTCGTGTAATATTAATGTTTTAGTTGGGACTTTCCCAAAAGAAATTGATATATTTTTTCTTTTTCTTTTTATAAGCCTAAGCATAGAATCAAAGAATGTGAAGATAGAAAATACCAACATTCGTGCCCATCTGAGTCATGGTAGATCGACCGTTCCTTGGTGGACTGGTTCAGTGTGGCTTTAAAACTCAAACAACATGTTTTATAGCTGAAATTCTAAGGCCTGCTCCGAGATCTCCGCTTGCCACATAACACTCAGGGGACATTTTCTATCCTAAGGGGAAATATTCAGTCAGCATAGTGCTTTAAAGCTTCAAGCTTACAGTACTTGTTTCTAACAAGTATCTCATAATCGCCAGTATATAAAAAATATTTTGATGCTATCTTGCACTAATGTTGTAGCCCCATGAATCTTCAATAGTTTTTGATACAAACCAAATGGCCTTGGGCAAAAATACAGCATTAAGTACCTTAAAAGGGTAAAGAAAAAGTGACTGGGGTTATCACTGAAAGTATTTTATTGGAGACAGTCCACAGCTTTCCAGCCCTTTAGAACATGCATCATTTCAGCTATTCAGCAAATAATTTCACTGGGGAATTTTACTGTCATTCCTCAGAGCCTCTTGAGTCTTTCCTTCATGTCTCAGACAGTCATTTGCAAAGACTGGTTTGATAATCAAGGGCCAAATTCTTCAGGGGCTTTCAGCTAGATCTCTATTTGTACATTCTTGACTTCACTGTAGAAACTGCTAATGTGGACAGGTTTTATAAACTAACTGAACACATTGAATTAAACGCATGTATGCAAACGAGCGCTGGTTTTGGCTGAGGTAGAGTTGATTTTCTTCATGGTGACTGGTGTGGGGCTGTGTTTTGGATTTGTGCTGGAGACAGTGTTGATAACACAGGGATGTTTTAGTTACAGCTGAGCAGTCCTTACACAGAGTCAAGGCCTTTTCTGCTTTTCACCCCACCCCACCAGTGAGGACGCTGGGGGTACGCAAGAAGTTGGGAGGGGACACAGCCAGGACAGCTGACCCCAGCTGACCAAAGGGATGTTCTTTACCATATGACATCATGCTCAGCATATAAAGATGTGTGGTGCTTTGCTGGGGTTAAACCACGACAAAACCCAATACATGTACAATAATGTATAATAAGCATTACGAGATATAATGGGCAAACTGAAAACATAAGCACAATGCCACATTGAAGTTGTAATGCAGAGACAGGAACTGCCATTTAAACATTTAATATCTACTGTCACTTGCAGTAACATTTTCCTAGGAAGGTGAAGGATTTGGACCATTTCATTCACTTGTTGAGTTTTCTTTGATAATAAGATATTGCTGAAGTTATTAAGAAGTTATATTCTGAAAAAAAAAAAAAACCAAAAAAACCAAAACCTGCTGTCTTTCTATTATATTAGGATCTTTATTTTTTCTCAGTTTTCCTGTTAATTCCCAAGAATAAAACCCCAGGGATGGTTTCCAGGTCTGAACACTTACAGGTCCCACTGATTTCAGCTACAATTCTGTTCTGAACACTTCCAAAAATGAGGCCTGCAGCACAATGGTTCTTGCTCCTTATGAAATACACACAAGGATTTCTAATGTTCACACAAAGTCTCTGATTTTACAGTGTCAGCCTAAAGATTCACATATGAAATCTGTTTACTGTAATAGTTCCTGTCTCTGAAAGATGAGACCATGCTGCCCACATTTGAATCTATCCCTCCAAGGAGTTCATGAGTTTCATGTCAGAGGTGGAAATAATTATGCTAAGTTTAAAGATAAAATACTAAAGAGAAAAAACTAATCATAAGCACTTACTAGCACTGATGCAATTAAAAAACCCCTCCTGTTCAGCTGCAATAATATAAGCAATTGCACTCAGTTTCTGGGGTTTGAAAAATGCTCATCAGAACATTTTCCCTTTTGTTCTCTGAAGCATACTCACTCACTTAACCTATTAAATTTCTGCCTATTTCCAGAAAGCAGTTAAATATCAGAGGTAACTTTCAATTGCCTGATTGCAATGTATGGTAGTATTTATAGGACAGCTGAAGAGATATCTGAGTTAGAGAGTAAGGACACAGATGGTTGGGGGAAACAAGAGAAGACAGAGGTGTTCTATGTAAATTGAATCTGACTGTTGGTGTTTTACAGACACAATTAAACTAAACAATGTAAAGAAAAATGTCTCCAGGGAAATACTTCTCTCCTGGAAAGCTGTTTGAGCATAAAGGACTGATATTCTTCCCTTGCTCTTTCCTTCCCCAGACTCAAGCTGCCTGTTAAACTAATAGAGCTATAAAATAAAGTGATTGTGTTTGAACAGGTTGTGTGTGCTTAAGGCCGTGGACTGCAAAGTACAGGCTGCTATCACGCCGCACTGAATCTGCCACTGCATGGAAGAGTTCAGCATGGTCCCCTCTCCTCTATTTCTCCAACATGATGTATTGTTCAAGAGAGAGACTGGCAAACTCTGACAGCGGAAAAGGCATAATTACACAAAGAAGTAATTAGATTGGGATGATTACCACAAAATGATCATTTTGAAAGGCAAGACAATGAAATGTGCATGGAAAAATTATTTGAATCAATATAATGGTTTTTAAAATTTAATAAACTGGCACCTCTTTGAACAGTGGAGCCATTATATTAATTCCTTTTTCCATTGCTTGCACATCCAGATTACCCAGAAGCCCGTGCTGCCTTTATTTTTGGCAGCAACGTTAAACCAATCAGGTATTTGTTACTTTAAGAGGCTTACATTTTGTCACGGCTATGATTACACTCTATCATACTGTATCACGTTTGTGGTGCTGCTTCCCTCTCGGCAGCTGAGGATGCTGCCATTTAGCTAGTTCTTAATAAGTAGTAAACCTCCTAAACCTTTTTATTCCCTTCTTGACAATTTACATGAAATTATCATGTAGTAGTTCTGTAACACGGTTTTAAAATCTATTTTAATGCAAATTAGGGCTATTACCTAATACCTAGACATGGTCAACTTAAATAGTACTGTTCACACGAGGTATTTGATTGTCGCGTTTATTACGTACCTCTCATTGCTAGGCCTACATATATTTTCATTTGACCTTGTTTGTTTTTTTTGTTTCTGGACTTAAAGGGAAAATATACCTTTAATTATGTGAATGGATTTTATTATCATTAATAATGTCTTTGTGGTGAGCTATTATAAAGTATTAATTCACCTGAACCTCAGTGTGGAAGTGGCAGTCTCTTTCTTCAGCAAATTTCACCTTTACTTACTAAAACAAATAGTATATAAAAATGCAGTAATTGCCGCACACTGTTTGCTTTGCGTGTTCCACTGTTTGGTCAGTTACTCGTTTTTATGTGCAACTGCATTTTCTTCCTCTCATTCAAAAGCACAATGCTGACCCCACTGAAATTTTCAATGACATTTAGAAAAATAATAAACATGGTTTTCAGCAGAATAACAAATATACTGGAAAAACTTCTATCTAAAAAAGCTGACAGGAAGGTCCTCAGCTACTTGACACTGTCTCTTTAACAACTAATCTTTTTGATAGATGGTCTCGAAACTGTATAATTACTCCAGTTAATGGATAAATTGTCCTCATTAAAAATCAGGATTTCTAGTATGAAAGCCAGCTAAATAGAAACATGAAGTCTAGGTTTATTGGCTTTGACACAGAACAATCATTACAATTTCACTGTATAGTCATCAGAACGGCTCTCCTTGCAAGGATCTCTCGCAACAGTGATTTCTGGAGGGTTGAATCACATACTTCCAGAGCAGTAAAAGAATTGAAACAGTCATCCAGCTATTGGTTCCACATTTAAAAATATTTTTTTAGGATCCTAAACATTTCCTGTACTTGCAATTAATCTGAGATGATGATACCTGAGAAAAGAAGTTCTGCCCAAGGATGATTAATACGTAAAGCTATGTATCTCCACAGTTTAATAGTTTTATTTGTGTTTTATAGTGCAATGCAAGTCAAAATTCAGCATATGATTTTCATCTACAAACCTCTGCTGTTACAAAATCCTGGTTAACTCCTTATAAAATTGAGTGGTAAACAATTCTTTTACAATCCCTTCTGGAATATTTCTGTAAAGGACATCTCATTATATTAAGGCAACTTGGCAGAGGCATAGATATTGTTGAGCATTTATTAAAGTGCCTCCTACATTGCTATAGCTGTGCAAAATCTAATTAGAATGGAAGACAATGTATATAGCCTTATAAATAAAATAAAGTCTTGCAGTAGAGACCTGCTGTCTTTGCACATAATCAGAGCCATCATCTATACAGCAGATGGCTACTTAGCCAGTTGGCAAAGGGTTACAGTACATTTACATTTGTAAAAATGGCTGAGAGTTTGTTAAAATCCTTTCAAATAACTGATTTTCCATGATGTACTTGCCTAATAACATAACTTTAAAGACAGTTTATTGGCTAATCGAAAAGATCAAAAACAAAATCAAACTGATTAATTAAGTGGCTGTTGTAATAACACCTTTCTATCTGTTTTCATTTAATATTCCTCGATTTTTACTATCCTGAAAAAATAATGACACTTCACTGAACATAAAGCTTAACTGCACTGCTGCTCTGGATAATCTTCCAGACATTTAACAGCTTTTTAGCCATATGGACATTGCATATACAGTTAGAAAACAGCTTTTATCCAGATACATATGAATTTACAGGGAAATTAAAGGGACATATGTATCTTGCAAAGTTAAGGGCAAGCATCTGGCAAACCCAGAAAATATGTAATTGCTTATTTGTAAACCAGGTATATTGGAAGCTATCTTCAAAAAATAACAGTAAAAATAACACTAAGCATAGATTCGTGCATTTATATTCTCTCTCTATATAAACACACACAGAGTACAGGAAGGTTGTGGATAGCTCTACAATTAACTGGTTTCAGCACTGCAGTTAAAAGGGGCTCTATCTTTTGATATGCATGGGAATCGCAATGTATCCATCCCAAAATTACCACACTGACTCATTAGGAAATGAATTTGTACAGAATGAACCAGAAATCTGCTAATTCTTTTAGGAATTACAATTAATTAAATTTTATTAATTTAAGATACTTAACACTTAATGGCAGACTAATCTTAGTAACAATAATGGTGAAGCTTCAGGCCTCTGATACAGTTAAAATAGAGAAATGTTATAGGTAGGCTACATCACAATTTTTCAGGGGTAAAGTAATTTTTACTTCAGTTGGTTTTTATTCACTGCACTTTAAAGGATAAATAGTCAACTCCAAATCATACTGTGAAGAACAGCCTCTTCTAAATAGGCTGTTCTTTCCCAGTGGGACTGAAACCAAAGCTGAGCTCCACTTCCAGCCATCCCGGGGAAGGCTGGATGGCAGCCTCCACACCCTCACAGCTCAGGAGACCACTGTGCTCCCTATGTGTGTCTCAGTTAGGATTAAATGAGCACTGTCCTTTCAGCTCAGCATCACACCTAAGTTAAACCCAGGACTGCACAGATAAAAACTTACAATATATAAGTAATGTATCCCCTAGTTATCACCACTTCTGAATATGGTGGGCACACATATAGGTGCAATTCCTTGGGCTGAAAGTGTACTGTAAATCTCAAATTGCTTTTTAGTGCCGTATCATGGCAAATGTGCAGCATGTAAGATTGTGATTTCTTTGTGGGAAGGTCCCGGAGTCGTCTGCAGCAGAGTACTGTGCCATAGATAGACTGTTACGCCTGTCAGACTCTGGGGTAAGGTACATGGACGCACAGTGTTTAGATTACACACCACACCATGCTTTAGATTGCTCTTGGCCTGTGCTCCACAGACGCAGCTTTTGACAACAGAAGGCATCGCTGATTGATCACTCTGAAAGGAGTCCTTTCTTGCGCAAAGTACCATTTTTGAGATGATAACTGCAAAAATGGACCATTCTTTTAAAATCTATGATTTCTCAATAGCTATCCACTGAACCTTATTACCCCATCTAGGGTGGAGGAGGAGGAGAGGACACCGTACGTACACCTGCAAAAATGAATGAAGCAGGTGAGAGACACAGAAGAGTGTTTGCACAGGAAATTCAGGGATGCAAGAAATTGTGTCCATTTGTGAAGGTATGATGCACAGGCATATGTTTCGGTATACAAATTAAAGAAAGCCAAAAGGGGAAAAAGCCAGGAGCATTTTAAAGCATAGGACAAAGCGAAAAACTAACCTGGCAAAATGCAGGATCTCTCAGTCCAGTTAAAATAGCTAGTTTGCACTGGCAGCTTTGTGCAGGGATAACAAAACTAGCATGTGCTGTTGAATCCACAGTGCTAAAAAGTTGATGAAAGATTGGTACTTCTTATTTCAAATTACTGAAAATATCAGAGGTCACACTGTGTTTTATTTTCCGTGTTATTTTGTGCCTAGGGACACCATTTTTCACCTACTGAAGAAACTCCCCCCAAGAAATTGTGGTAAAGTTAAGGTCGGGTGAATGTACGTCTATGATTTGGAGTAAAATACACTAATGGGAGGTTCTAAGTGTTCTTAAACATGCATTATGACCCCAAAAATTAATCATTAAGACTAAGCTTAGTAGCACTCCAAGAAGATGAAGTTAGAAATGTGCCATAAATGTTCTGAAATAGCTCGGTAATATATCAAATTCTTAAAATAAGGAAGAATGAAGAATTTGCGATTCTTCACAAATGAATGGTGACATTCTTCATCAATGGAACCATACAGAAGCAACATCTGCATATTACTTTTTGACTACATAGTATATTTCCCTATGTAATTTTTCAGAGCTCTTTTTCTTTCAATAGACATATTTACCTCTTGGTGATCCTTTCTAGTACTTGAGATAAATGAGAATGGAGAAGAACATCCCACTTACCTGCAGCGGAACAGGAATGAATTTTCATCTTTTCTAAGGCAAATAGAGTTTAAACAAAATTAAAATATTTTTCCCTCAAATCCCAGATGATTTTTTAAATTGAACTTGATCTGTTCTTTTTTTCAGGTTCTAAAACACTTGAATAACTTCCTTTCTCTGCCTACCAGCCTAAACCAGACTTGAAACTAGGTCAGGAACTGACAAAACACAGTGATAGGATTAGTTTTTTTAGCATTGTCAGCCCAAATACTTTTTAGCTGCTGGGGATCCTTCTCTGCTGAGGGTTACTGCACAAGCACCTTGTTTTCACAGTTCATGTGTGTGGTGGTGCTGGGTATGTTGCAGGCGTGCAAGCCTCTGCCATCCTTGCTTAGTGCAAGAGGAAAACAACTCAGCTGTTACAGAGGTGATGCTTGGTCAGCTTCTGGTGGGGATGGAAGAGTTTCCCTGTGGAAAAGCAGCCCTTCCATCCAGTATTTCAAGCTGGCAGCAAATTAGGAAAACATTGGGAATCTGAAAATAAAACTTAATCAAGTCTGTCCCCTCCCTCAAATTAATCTTCCCATGTATGCCTACCTCAGATCAAACCTGCTTCAAAATCACGTTTTCATGTTTCATTCCTCTTTATTTCTAAACACATTCTTTGCCTCTGAGAATCTCAGTTGAGATCAAACTGAGAATCATCACAACTATTCCAGATTGATCTTCGTTTAACAGCTTTCTTCAACTCTGGGCTGTTTCTCAAAGTAAAATCCTTTAGATACTGCTGGAAAAATAATTATTTGTAAAGATTCTTTGTCCATCAAAGTGAGCAGGATATCTGTGGCTTTTTTTTTCCTAAACAATTGTTCGTTTTAAAATATTTTAATATCTCAAGTTGAGATTCACTCATAATATTTTTAAATCTAAAAGCCTGTCGTGATTCTTGACTGCAGTTAGTGAATGACAACAACTAATAAGCTAGTCACTTCTCATGTTCCACAGAGTAGTGATAAACAACTTGTAGTATTTCAGGTTTTTTTTATAGTCACGCCCACATGAGCAAACACCTGAGGCATTAGTGCCTCATAATAGAACAATTACTTCCTATGTGAGAATGACATTTTATCAAGGGCTCCTCCATTAAAGCAGCCTTCTGTCTTGTTAATGCCATGGTCTTTTTTTAAGATCTTGACATCATTACAGTATGTCACTGCAAAAGAAAATCTGTGATATTTTAAATACCAGAAGAATAAATACGTATTTCTAGTGGTGGTAACTTAGGATTGAAAACTTTTTTTCTCCTTGCAAGACCTTGAGTCCTCCATAAGACACATGCCAATATAAACAGAATGTCACTGAGTGCAACTCAAAATTCCAATAATAGAATTGGAAAGTTTCATCTCCTGTAAAGATTACTTATTTAATATTTTGAGATATTCTTGCTGTCTAAGACAATATTGTAGTATGCATGGTGTATATATACTACATATTTTACCTGAATACAGGAAAATACTCTGCCTTTGAAGTACAGCAATTCCCGGAGCGTATTATGTCCAAAACCACAACCTGCAAGGCTTTCATACTGACAAGGATTTAACTGAGTAAATATAATTTGGAGTATTTAAAATCACATGTGCATTAGAAAAGTAAGTTTGTTTGTGTGTTTGTTTGTTTTTTCCTGGTGTTTCTGTCAGGAGGCATCATAACTGTCATGATTATTCTAGCATACAATCACATACATGGCATTTTGAATGTCATGTGTCAAATGTTTAATAAACTGATCCAATGCCTATTGAACCTGATAGGAAGACTCTTATTAATTTCACTGAACATTAAACATGACCTCATATGTAAAACAAGAGCCAAATTCATTTTGACATTTGCAGAATACTAAAGTTTGAATGGCATGGTGACTTGTGACTGAAATTATTTTATCTCTTCCTGTTTTTCCACCACCTCTGCCTTAAGCAACACAAAAAAAAGTCTTAAGAGAACAAAAAGCAGGTAGAGGACAGTTCTTATTCAGCTTAGAAATAAGATCTCCCTTTTCCTGACTATTTCATGTGGATGTATGTAATTCAGATTTTTGATGTGAATTCCTGCCTGTCTGTCTTGGTATTGTATGTCTATGACCTCAAGCCATAAGAGATATCATATAGCTACTGTGCATTGGAAAGATATGAGAACCCATTATAATGGAAACAAAATATATACTGTCATAATTGACTGAAACATGATGCTCTTGCTACATTAAAAATGAAGCAAAAAATCAAAACCAGAGATAGAAATAATCAGAATGCGGTGGAGGGGGGGGATTACCAGTTATCAACACTGCTCCACTACAGTATCTTATAGTCTGTTCCAAGTGATTCATACACAGCCTCAACCATGTTTTTGTTAAATAACTGCAAAACTTCAAATGATTTCAAGAAAGGTAGGGTCAGGTCCTCTTTTCTTGAGGAACATTAGCCCATTATTTTCTGTAGGTTCCTAGTGCAACTACTACTTTGTTTTGTACACTGAATATTCTGTGCAAGTGACTAGAGGACAACTTAAAGCTGCAGGACTGAAACCTTAACATACACCTTTGTTTTTGATTAACATGTCTAACTTAGATTACACAATTTGGCAAGCTAGCACAGGAAAGTTGAAATTAACATGTTTAACAAGGTATAGTTCAAGGAGTGGTAGGGCAGAGGACAGAGAGATCAGGATAATTTTCAGGATTTCTGTCAGTTTACAGAGCTGTGATGTAACAATATTAAAACTGATGTTAACATATATGTCAAACTATGATACTGCTTTTCAATCAAGTCTAGGGTATCTTTTTTGCTAAAGGCTGCAAAATCAAAAGTAAAAAGGAAGACAGAAACTTCAAAAGAGAGGAGAAACCTGGTAAAAAGGATGTGTAGCAAACTTAGAACAAAGTTGTATGAGCATTACCAGTCTGGAGAATTGCTTTGAAGCTCTAACAGGGAAGGACATACCCAACCCTCCAGTAAAAAGATTACTTTGGTAACTTGATCCTTTGTTTATCAAACTCTATTTCTTCTATGTATCATATGTAGAAACAGTTTATTGAGATAAAAATGGCCTCCTCCAGACAACTGCAGTTTCATTTACTTTAGTTCTTATCAGTAAAACACAAGTCTTTGTTTAAAAATTTGCTAATTAAAACATATAACATGGTCATCTTCCCCCCCCTTTTTTACAAATAGATGCAGTTTGTGCTTCCTTAACTATTCTGTGTTTCTAAAAATAAATGAAAATAAAATGTATTTCTCCTTCCTATATAAATAGGTCTGAGTATGAATGGAAACACATCACTAAACAGTCAGACTAGACTAGTTTCCTCTGAGTAGACAGTAACATTAACAGGAATTCATAGTCCTTTTAGATGGTTCTTAGGTTTTGGTTTCAGATACTCCTTATTCTGCATTTGTGGAAATGGAGATATGGTAATGATATGACTTTAAAGATCTGAAACTCCAGAGCTTTACAGGAATCTCTTTTTTGTTGTATTCATCCCCACATAAATGCTGTAATGTTTAGGCTATAATTAAGAAATGCACATCTTTGTTGAAAACATAAACATTATTTATCATCCTAACCATTTGAACATCTTTCATCAGCACACTGAGCACGCTCCACATAGCTTTTTCATAACCACATTCATTACAATAAATAAGAAAGAAACGGCTTTCAAAAGAGAAGATGAGTAGGCAGTTTGATCAGTCCGACTCACAGCCTGCAGCCTTCCTTGCTACCTAAATAAGAGTGAGTTCTCATCCACTGGAAAGGAAGCTGATGGTATATATGTTACACAAGGCAAGGCTTATCACAGAATCACAGAATCACAGAATTATCATGATTGGAAAAGACCTAAAAGATCATCCAGTCCAACCATCACCAATACTTCTCAGCTAAATCATATCCCTCAACACAACATCCAAACGTTTCTTGAACACCCCCATGGTCGGTGACTCCACCAGCTCCCTGGGCAGTGCATTCCAGTGCCTGACTACCCTTTCCGAGAAGTAATATTTCCTAATGTCCAGCCTGAATCTCCCCTGGTGCAGCTTGAAACCATTGCCTCTAGTTCTATCACTGTCTACACGAGAGAAAAGGCCAAACCCTAGCTCACCACAACCTCACTTCAGGAAGTTATAGAGAGCTATAAGGTCTCCCCTGCTCATTCTCTTCTCCAGACTGAACAATCCCAGCTCCCTCAGCCGCTCCTCATAAGGCCTGTGCTCCAGACCCCTCACCAGCTTCGTAGCCCTCCTCTGAACTCTTTCAACCAAATTTGCATTTTGAATAATGTACAATAAAAGTTGAAGCTCGTCAATGCGAACACAACAGCAAATCAAATTATTTTGGAGATCCCTGGCATGACTTTTATTGAAAGAAATTGCTGAAGACTATAGTTGCTAAAAATAATGAAGAAATAAACAGTCTAAATTAACAAAGCAATAAATAGAAGTTATCTTCATAGATGTCACCTAGCTGATAAAACTTTTACAATTTCTTCAAGAATACTTTTAACACCTTGCCTTACTTGGTTTTTGTTTGTTTGCTTTCCTTGTACCATGCCACAATTAAATAATGGCTTCCTAATTAAGTCAGCAAGAGTCTTTTCACTCGTACCAATGGGTTGCAAGTTGGGCAGAAGTGAGTTACAATTGAGCTTTTACCATAAGACTAGCTTTCACTTTTATTAGGGCTAGTTTTAACTAGACATATAAGTACTTGTGGTAACTGTAAACGAAGCACAGATACTCCCCAAACATTTAATCTCAAGTACAGCTGTTTGCTTTTTTACCTTATATTGTGTCTTTCTAGGCTGCTCAGGACATGAAGACCAATCTAAGGAACACCTTCTATTTGGAATACGTATTTTCCACTTTTTGCAGGCATAAGAGGGTGTGCAGGAACAAAATGTACATCTTCGAGAGGACAGAGCAGAGACTGGCTTGCAGAATATGATTCGACAGATAAAATAAAAGCTAAAATTTTGTGATAGCTGTAAGGATCCTTCCTTTCTAAGATTTTTACAGGGAAAAAAAGGAAATTCCCTTACAAACTTTCTGTTAAACTAAGAGTTCAATTGAAAATCATTACCTTTAAAGATGAGATGTTTTTAAAAAAAAATTTGTAAAAGTAAGAAACCATTAAATTAATCTACAGTCAACCTCAGGAAAAAAAAAAGTGTTTAAAACCAAAGATATTAACCATGAGAGAGCTATGTGAAGCCACCAGCTTAAAGACAGATGGACGTTTTGACCAGAGCGCAGTGCTAAATGAAACATTGACCCACGCCATGACAAAGTGGGAAAGATTTTACTACTGCGACTCAGTTTTCCATGTCCTTTAGATCCACAGGCTGCATTATGTGGCTCAGTGCCAAATGGATAGCCATAGCTGCAAGCTATCAGTACAGATGACTGCAACAATACATTTCTCAGAGACCTGCTTATCTGAAACAGATAACACAAAAATTGCTCTATTTATCTGAACTGCAAAATGTGAGGTGTTTAATATTGCTTATCTTATCTCAGGGCCCATAAATCCACTGTTTTATATATCAATACTCATATTGCTAGCCCCCTTTCAAGTATTCCCATCCACACATGGCCTCCTGTAAAAACAATACTCATCCTTCCAAAACACATCTAATATGCACAAAGTTACCCCTTACACTTAACATAGAATCATAGAATCACCGAACGGTTTGGGTTGGAAGAGACCTTCAAGATCATCTGGTTCCAACCCCTCTGCCCTGGGCAGGTACACCTTCCATTAGACCACGTCGCTCAAAGCGCCATCCAACCTGGTCTTGAACATTTCCAGGGATGGCACATCCACAACTTCTCTGGGTAACCTGCTCCAGTGCCTCACCACTCTCACAGTAAAGAATTTCTTCCTTATGTCTATATCTAAATCTACTCTCTTCCATTTTAAAGCCATTACCCCTTGTCCTATCACTACATACCCTTGTCAAAAGGCCCCCTCCAGCTTTCTTGTAGGCCTCATTTGGGTACTGGAAGGTTCCTGTAAGGTCTCCCCAGAGCCTTCTTTTCTCCAGGCTGAACAGCCCCAGCTCTCTCAGCCTGTCCTCATAGGAGACGTGCTCCAGCCCTCTGATCATCTTCATGGCCCTCCTCTGGACTCGCTCCAACAGGTCCATCTAACAGGTAATATCTGCTCACCCCTTCCAACTTGCTACATTATTATAATTATATTACAATAACATTGTAATGGTATTGTAATTCCTGGTTCAATTACAACTAAGTGTGGCAAGTAACAGTGACTCATTGTTCCTCTTCATTCCAAGCTTTCAAGCCATCCATTTGTAATTTCTACTTTTGCAGTGGTCTCTGTAGAAGTCTCTAAGCATATCTTTCTAAAGATAAGAATCTGATATAGGTGTTAATGACTGGAAGGTTTGACATAATGCTGTCTCATTAACCAAGTGACTTCCAGACAATGTCAGTTTGGCCCAGCTGAAGTGACTGATAACTGGAGAGAAGAGGTTAGTAACCATCCCCCAGGTATTTGTGTACAGCATCCTTGCTTACACCCGTTCAAATTTTTCCAGAGAGAGATTGATTTATTGTACAGCTTCAAAACAGACCTGTCAAACTCTTCATAAAGGGATTCTGTATTACCACAAGAACATCAATGAACAGTGTCAAGAAGAAGGACCATCTTTCTCCACCATACTCTTTCTATCCTGTAATTTCAGATGTTTTAGAAACTTTTTTTTTCATAACCAAACACGAGCATGAAGTAACAGGCCTGAACAGAAATACTGCCTGAAGATGCCAAAGAAACAAATTACTTTGATTCAGAATTTTTGGATCAGCTATTTCCCACTTGAGTCCTTTCTTGAAAACTTGCTGAATAAATGTAAGCCATATACTCTCCCGTTCCCCCGAGATACACAAATAAATATGAATAAGTGTTCGAGAGTAACAGAAAATAAGGCCAGGACACTCATAGGAGTTCAATGGAATTAGATGAAGAGGCTTGTCTAGAAATCCTTGCCCAAAGCTAGAGCACTGCAAACAGAAAGAAGTGTTTTTACATGCACTATGGATCTGCTTTTCTCCACTACTGTAAGCTCCATCTGAGTCCAAGCAAATACAGCAGTGTACTTCCTCAGTAAGAACAACCATTATCTCAGAAATTCCTCCCAAAATGTTCCTAGAATTTTTAATCTCTATTTAAATAAGTGAATACTTGTTAGTATCCAGAAAGATCTCTGTATCTTACAGAATGTCCACATTAGAAAAGTAAATTATAAATTGCCTTCAGCTGGTGAGAATCAATATGTTTCATATGAAATCAGCATAGCTATGCCTGATTGCACTGTTCAAGGAGTGGTCGTTGACATGGAGACATCATACTGCTACCTTCATAACCGAACACTTGCACCAAAAAAAAAAAAGAGAAAAAATGGAAAACACGCCCTATTATAGTTACATTTGGATCTGCTAATGGATATTTACATTCTGATATCTTCTACAGAGGATCTAGATATTTGCAAATTCATACATTATTTTTATTTATTATTTCACATATGTACATATATTTATAAGCACCTAAGGTTTTAAATCCAGGCATTGTGGTGATTTATGAATTTGCTTATGAAAACTTGCTTTTGTTAAAAGCAATAAGATGGAAGGAGGGAGAATCAGTTCAGTTACAAAGTAAACTGGTCTGCACTTTAGAAAGCCCTTGATAATTTCAAAACCTAAGACCTGTGTTTCAAGGACATATCACTAACTACTGAAGCAGAATGAAGCATTCTCATTGTGAGGAAAATTTCATGGTAAAAATAGCCTTTGAGCAAGTCACACAACGTTAACAGAATAATTAGTCTTTGACAATTTTCAAGGACAATTCAGAATGACTTATTTTAGAGCCTGGCTTTTTGTTCTTAAATCCAGTATGCAGAGGTATAGAATGACCTGTAAGATACAGCTTTTATTTCCCTTATATTGTAACTGAAATCACCTGTACGCTGAGCTGTTAGAAAGCTTAGGCAAATAGAGTATGTTATATTTATAATGAGAATCCTGAAGCTCATTGTCCAACACCATAATCCAGAAGGTTTTACTATAATGCACCTTTAATACTGACATGCTTTTGTATCATGCCCTTCCTGCGGTAACACCACCTTGGCTACGTTGGCAGAGCCTATTCCCTTCCTCACCAAAACCAACACCAAAGCTCTCTGAATATCTTATGTATATTAAAAATTTACTGCAGGGGAGTCAGACAAACTGCATCCAAATCTGAAGGCTAAACTGCAGCTGACTTTGCTGAACAGCCAGGCGCTTTAAGCAGAAACATCACTTCAGGTGTTATAGATTAATCCATCAGGGAATAACAAAGAAATAGCAGATGCTCTCCAGTACTTCAGAGAGGTATTCTAGTTGAGGTCATTCACTGCAAAATTAGAAGCCATCTTGCACTGGAAGTTATGAAAAGGATTCCCTGCCTTCCTGAATCAAGACCTTAATAATGATGAAAATATTCCAGTACCCATGACACAAAGGACATCAATCCTTCCTGCCAAAGATATTCCAGAGTCTACTCTGGCCTCCCTGGGTGTCTCATATTTTTCCCTGACAGAAATGATAATGCACAGGTACAGCATTTCTGTTGGTAACATCATGAGGAATGAGTCTGTCTGTCCTTAGACTTCACTTTGGGACAACTTATAGAGACTATTTGATGAGGAACTAGATGTAAAAAATGTCATTGTCTCAAAAAACTTCTGACTTATTGGAAAGAATGTAGCCACTTTGCTGCAATGCATTGCTCGTGTCCAGTGGAGAAGGGCAATGACACATCTTTTTTTCCCCCATGTTTTCCTGGAGCTTAGAAGCAATATCTTGTACTGTGTCCCCCCACAGCCAGAGCAGCTATTCTCAGAGGTGTTCCCTTAAAGAATGCGCTGTGGCACCATTTCCCACAGGTACACAGCTGGGAAAGTGGTCTTGGTCACTTGCGAAAAGGACTGGCCAGTTGATTGTGATGGTCTGGTGATTTCTAGCTGCTGTGTCCCAGTAGAAATGAGCTCCCAGTATTATCCCTGAGGACCTGGCTTGAGCAGCCCAGATTCCAGCAGCATAAGACTGTCTTTTCACCCCCATAGCTCTGAACTGTGCTACGTGCAGAGCTGGGAGAATCTGGGTCACAGATTTTATGCTGTGGCATGCCAGGGGGACTTGTTATTTCACTTGTTTGCTCTCAGTGGCAGCCTGATGCAACTTGGCATCCAAAAATACCTGCAATGTCACACTGGCCAGGAAAGTAGCACATATCACCCTTGGGTGAATCTGAAAGCCAATGCTTTTCTGATTAAATGCATCAGGCAACATTTGCCCCTCCTTCGCACCAGCAAAACTCCACGCTCTTCTCCAGAGTTACTTTTGGATGTGTGTGTGGCAGTGCAGGTAAGAAGACAAACTGAGATTTATGACAAAATTTTTCAGCTTATTAGGATCAAGGTTTTCTCAGTAAACTGGGAATTCTGCTCACACACTTAAACTACAATGATCTGCAAGGTTCATATTTAACTTAAACAATTTTTATGCAGTGCAAATTAGTTACAGATTTGGGAGATAATGAATCAGTGTTTCAAGCTTTTGCATCTGTGTTTTTCCTGTTGAGTTGATGGGTACTGGTTTTCACAGCCTTATAACCTACACTTTGCTACATCAGGCACTATTATGAGCCTGGACAGCAGATAATATTTTGGGGGGGTCTTTATAACGCATAAAGCTTTTAAGACTCCACTGGTACTACTAATAACCAGCTTCATAGAATAAAATGACACAGCTGAAATGAAGAGTATGTCCTCTCTCAGAATATATCAAACATTATATATCATAATTTCTTCTAACAAGGAATAAGTTTAACAAACTCAGGAGAACCATTAATACTTGTATAATGCTTTAAAAATATTTTTTACATTAACTACTTTAAATTTTATGTGATAAAAGTATACATTAAAAAGTAACTGAGAGACACCTCTGGCTATACAAAATGATTCAGTTTTGAAAGTGCATTGAGACATTTTACTTAGTTCATTAAAGTGGACTAATCTTTTACTTTCTAGTATTATACAGCTATATATATAATTTCCAGGTTCTCAGATGATCTGCCAAGATACTTATTTTGGCTTTTGTGAATACTCCATGAATAAGTCATGTCTATGAATGCAACCAAAGTTCTGACATTAAATCCAATTTTACTCCAAGAGAAGCTTGGGTTTTGCTTCCTGAGCTATGTAAAAGCCTCCGCACTGTGCTGGGAAAGCTTTCTACCTGTTTTTGTACACACCACAGTCTGCTGGCTTTTCAAGTCATATGCAAATGCTTGCATAATACAAGTGTAATACATACCTTTATACACTGGAAAGAAAAATTTCATCCACGCTTCATTTTCTTTTGCAAGTAATGGGGTTGCTTTCAGAATCGTGAGGAGCACGAGCTGCAATAGAAGATAGATAAAATAGGCCAAATAACCACCATTCCCTCTTTAAGGCTCTTATATCTGAAGTTCCTAGTTCAGAACTGAAGAAATAAGGATCTTGAGGTCAGTATCTACCAGGAGTCAAAAGAAATTTAGCTGGGGATTGGGGAAGAGCAGCACCAGACCTGTAGCTGATGTTAAAATAATAAGTTGTCCATGTTGAAGGCAGTCCTTCTGAGCATGAGACGCACAGGAAAATACTTTTCAGAATCTGGCTGGCCTGGTTTTTGTAATTTTGGTTTCATTTCTTTATTTTTAACAGTAAATAGGATAGGATTAAAGCATGATAAAAATGAAGTATTAAGCACAGAGTGCCCATTCAGTCCATGCATAATCCACGGCATCACAGGTATCACGAGATTCTTAGTTTCACACTCCAACAACTGTGGCACTGCTCCCTTTCCCAGGATGTGATGAAAAATTCATAGAAATACCACCTAAGTATCATCTTCTCACTTTTCTTTAGCTATTCAAAATGTAACTTTCATTTCTTTTCTTCACATGTATTTGATTTCTTCTTGTATTTTCCCTTGATACATCATTCCATTCTGATTAGACTCTTTTCACATTTTAGCTGCTATCAATTTCATCTTTCCTAAGAAAGCTCCAAAGCAATTTCATCTTCTTCATAGCTTTATTCCCCCCTTGTTCAGGAAAATGCACACCACTGAGATGAGCATAAGCTGGTCACATCACACAGCCAGCAACAAGCTCTGCACTGCCAGGCCCTCACCTTGACCACTTTTCATCCAGATGGGACAGTTCAATAGAGAGTGGTCGACTGATGGCCTTCAACATCAGTGGTTCCTCTGCACAGAGTTCAGTGTAACTCTAGCAGTCCAGATCTCTTCTCCACAAAAAGCACTCCTAAAAACATTTAAACTATTCTCTTCTACTCCACTTGAGGTTCTCATTCTTTAAAAGCTAAGCTGAAGGAAGGAAATATGTCTGCTCAGTGCCTAAAGTGCAAACTAAGGCTGGTGAAGGAAATTTGGGATTTCTTAGTCTCGTACTTCGTAGGGAGTAAGAAAAGATATTTTCCATTAGGACCTTCTTTCAGCCAAGAGCTCTTTTTTTCGTATGTGTATCAATAGTTGTTCTCCCTCATAGATTCAAGCACAGAAAAAAAAATGGTTTTGGTACAATTTACATTCATTATTATCAAAAGTAATATGAAGACATAACTCTGAAGAGTTAGAAAATTTGGCCTTGCAAGCCTGATACCTTCTCAAAGAAAACATATTTTATACAGAGCAGGAACATAATTCTCCCTAAAACAAGAAAACAGGAGCACTGTGATCTCTTCAGGCATTTGCAGTGTCAGGAACACTGCCAGCAGAACAACAGTGCAATCTATGACCTGACTATTTGGGTTCTCTCACTAGTTGATTAACCTTTCTCTAACACCTAATACACATTTCTTATTTTCATTTTCAGACAAGCAAAAAATTGAGCTTGTTTTAGGACAAGGACAATAAGGGAATATTACTGAATTTGCCTCCTAGTGATCACTACCTTACCAGATAAAGAAACATAACTTCATATCTGTTTTCTAAATACTCTGCAAAAACCTTCATTATGGAGGAGAAACTATGAAGGATTTGAAACAACAGGCGTGGCTTTCTTTTTATGCCAGAAAGTACGGCCTGAGGGAGGAATATGAGTTGTGGATTTGTTTGTAACTTCATAAGATTAAAAAATGGTTACTATTTTCAGTGGAAATCCTATTACAAACTCTGACTGTTAGTTGCCCACATGCAGACATTAGCTAATACTGCTACCACTGTGCATGGTCAAAATTGCGCGTGCTGCCATCATACAAGTATGCATACTTTATACTGATTGCATTATCTATCATATTGTCTTCTTCAGAGCACAGCTGTCAAGTATTTCCCCTCCAGTAGGTAAGCTGAATGGTTGTATTACTGCTTTTGGGGATTTGGAGGCAGAGGGGACACTGGATTCTTTTTTTTCTCTTTTAAATGTTATGCTGCTGATGCAAGAGGTAAGAACAAATAATGGGATGTGGGAGATGATAAAACCAGTACTGGTGCCAAATGCTTTGCACTACTAAAACTGTGCTCTTGGCATATCATCCACAGCACGAGGCCCCAGTTTTCAAGCATACCATCGAACACGTGCTTGTGAGAAGGCAAAAGAGAAGAATCTAGAGTAACGCTTTTTCTTTAGTAAGAAAGGCTAATAAATAGTAACATTAAAATAACATTTTGGCTGTTTCACATTTTATATGGTTGTACCGTATTTTAGATTTATATTTCATGTAGTTGTAGACAATAAAAAACCTACAAACAACCAAATCCCCTTTCAAACTTTTTAGACTCAAGTTCTGCCCAGAGATTATAAAGACAAACTTAAGATTAATGTAGAAACATAAAGAATGAAAAGCAAAAACAAGACAAGCCGAATGACCAAAGTGAATTACTCCCTACAGGTTAGAAGCTTGCAAATGAAATACTAAATATTTCTAAATCATTGTAGTTTTCTAGATGCAGAGAATTCTCCTGGTATTTTCATTAATGAAGCATTTCAGAAGGGAAGTGTTCAGGTTGCTATGGTTAAAATGCAATTTCAGGTTGATGATTAGGTGGTTTGTTTGTGTATGTGGCAAGGGGCAGAGGGAGTCATGTTTACATTTGAAGTTACAGTTTTTGTAAAGCACTTTGTTACAAAGAAAACAGCATTACCATGATTGAAAAGATGATTTTCATATTATAACAACACAAACAGAAATAAATGTTCAGTTTATCCAGCTGCAACACAGAAGTCATCAGACAAATTGCTGCCTGCCTGGTAGCTACACATAAAATATTTGTAGAATAAATATCACATTCATTCCCGTAACTGTATAGAAGCGTCTTCTCAGAAGAAAGAAGGGAAACCAGGAAAAAATGGCATTATCTCAAAAGACAATGAGGTAGCAACAGCCAAAGACTAACAGTAAGGCCACAGTATTCACAACTACTTCACTTGCACTTTCTTTTCGGATTCATTCAGTCCCCACTGGATGATAAATCACTATTTACATGCTAAAAGGTTCATGTATTACACCATTAAACCAAATCAATACAACTGGTCAAAAAATGTAGTCTGTTGATAGAAAAAATGTTGTCTGTTGATAGAAAAAATGTTTAAAGGAATATGATGGTGTCACTGAAATTTTTGAGAGGACTATGCTATATGCTACTTGCAATACAATAAACATATAATTTCGAGATTGGCATTTATATGACCTATGCTGCAACATTCACTTCCAAGTATTGATTATAGCACAATACTTACTATTTTATATTCCAATATACTGCCTCTTATAATTAAAAATAAATATTTTCCTTATTAAATTGAAATGTGACATTAAAATGACATAACTCAATGTTTAAAAACAACTTTTTCTGACAACGCAAAATACTCAAGTTTCTGGAAGAAACTTGAATGAAACATTGGAGACTAGAAATTCCTTTTTAATTTTTATCAATTAACAGCTGATTAGTAAACATGCTTGTTTTTTGAAAGAAAGTATGGACATATGGTGCAGATGGGCATTGCAGTTTTACCTGGACTAGGCTGTTTTAAGAAACAGCATGTTCTTAGAGATATATTGAATAAAAAAAATAATAGAAGGAGAAAAAAATATCTAGAGTTACAGCTTGTATGGTTACTGGATCCCAGATATGGCCAATCCTTATTTTTATTATACTACTGTGCAGCCTTGTATTACTTTGTTAAACCTTCACAGTGCATAGAAAACCAAGGTCTACTTAAAATACAGTGAAATGTGTTTATTTTAGACACTGGGCACACATCAAAACATCCCTCTCTATTTCAAAGTCACATCTTTCCTTTGTTTAAGACCATCTATTCATTACTTCCCTATCGACATTCAGGATTTGTTTGTAAATGTTTATGGAGATGAAATTATATTTTTTTCCTGCAGTGATAAATCCTCCAGCTTACCTCGAGATGTTGGTTATATATTTCAAGGTCAAGAACCTGAATCTTTACTCTCAACTGAATGTTTTCTTGAAAGTTGTGGCTTTTCATAAAGCAGCAGTGTACACAGAAGGAGTAGCGCTTCGATACTACTTACAAAAAACAGAGCGTAATAACAGAATATAAACATTTGTACCAGAGGTCATGGCTCATATTCTATTGTTAGGCTAAGTACGGTTTCTTAAAACAAAACCAGCAGCAGTTACTGGTTTTTCCCTTTTATCCAATTGATAAACATTCACCCCATTTGATAGAATTATCTCAAGGAAGAAAAATCATGTGCCATTTTTCAGGTTCAGGATTTCCAAGCTGCAGTTCCTTGCTGAGACTCACAGACAATCACTATGGTTCGTGAGGCAGGTGACAGGAGTGACCATGGGAACAAAAACCAGAACAATTCCCACACCACCACCACCATCACTTCTGTCTGTACTGTCTACGTACAAATATACATAGTCCAAGGAAGAGAATTTTACCTAATTCACTGGAAATGTTACAAAACAGAATTGTACATTCAACTCCACCACTCAAACTTTTTCACCCTATACTGAGAACTGCGAATTCCATCTGTGCTGCATAAGTGTTTCATAGGTCCAAATGACACGACTCTCAGATTTTACAGGAAAATGAAGTAGTCTCCATCAAAGCATTACTTACACATATGTAATGGTTACTGAGTACAGCAATTTTCTCCTCTTTAGCTATGGGTCACGTCATTTTGGTTTAGAGACAGTTCACAATCTATTACCCACCGTAGAAAATACCATGTATCAGATTGTCATAACTTAAAAAATTACGGAGAGTGCAAACACATGAGAGGAATAAACTGAATGTCAGTGGTTAAATTAATAATTTACATAATAAAGTTAGAGGTGAACTGCAAATCTTTTTACATATTCCCCCAACTTCAGCAGCAGATGTTGAGCTGGAAGATAAAGTTGGGTATTCAGCACAATTGAAATGCAAACATACTGGTTCCTAGGTCCCACAACATCCATTCTCTTAAACTTCCTGCCACCAGTTTTCAGTGATGCCCTACTATACATTAAAATGTTATTATTACCTCAGCAGTGACCCCAACCTGCAGCATAAAAGTGACCTTTAAAAGTAGAGAGGTCATATAAGTTACACCTTTTAATATTGAATAAAAACTTAAAATGTATTTTTATATCTTCATAACATTGAAGATATAAAAGGTTATTTTAAAACTTGTAAAAAACTTTACTTCCAATTGGAAATATACAGAGTATTTAAAATATATATTTTTATAGCTGACATAATAGCGTGCCATTAGAAGATATACTGACTGTATGCATAATTTATTTCAGTACTTGAAAGGGTGATGGATATTCTCAAAATGTTATTGTAAATACACTTATTCTGTATTGCACCTAAAGTAATTGTATGTGTATAGTCATTCTTTATTAAGTTTGTAACAAATATGAGCCTTATACATGTATATATGCATAATCAGAATTAAAATATGCATAATCAGAATTAAAAACTATCTTTACAATATCATCCACCCCATGATAAGGAAACAGTGTGATTACTTGTCTAAGCAGGGCCTGAGTAAGAGAGAGCTGTGGGATCATGCTCTTAATTTTCCCATTTTGAGTTCATTTTCCACCTTTATGATCACATTCAACTGTAAGAATGAATTTATTTTAAAATAGGATCTTGATTGTCCAATCCCCTCCCCAGAAATCATCTTAAAATTAATCACAGCTAAGAGACACTTTAAAAGGAGCTGTAGCTGTGAAATAACAATATTTCGTATTTAATTGACCCATCGAAATAAGACTTTGTTAAAGCTGATTCCATAAAAAACTGGTTTCAAAGGACCATGGAAAGTAGATGGATTCTGGGAAAGAATTATATGTCTGCTGGCAGGAGGGTGATGGGTTGCTTCATTAATAAAATGTGAACAGCAGGAGGACACTAATGAATAGGCACCCTAGAAATGGCATACCAAATTTATTCCATCAGGCGTGTACATTCACACTCTTAACATGAAAAAAAAACCTCACCAACCCAACACAGTTTTACTACACTGACAAGTTGAAGGAGTCTACAAAGTGATTCCTCTAATAGCAACGTAAACGGTGACTGCATGATAACTTTGAAAGCAGTGGAAAGATCTCAGAATGCTAGGCAGCTTTCCCCAACAGGTGGACTGGCTCTTGAGTTTTTTCTCAGGCTGAGCTTTCCCAAAATTATCTCTTAGTACGCTGATATCCTGTGCAGTATAAAAGACACTTTGCTATTTTCCTATGAGCATTCATGGCACTCTGTGGAACATGACAATGTCACACAAGGAGAACGCAGCAAATTTAGATCCCAATTCAATACAGCAGTTATTCTAGGTATGCAACCTCAAAGATTGCACTGGTCTCCACCTCTCTTTAGCAGAGAAACTTTCTGTCATGAAAGAAGATCTCTGACTCAATTGCATACTCAGCCTTAGCCATGGCTGTATATGGCAGTTCTTTATTATGGATTATAAAGACCAATAAAAGTTTTATTTAATTAGCCCTCACAATGCATAAGGCCTAGCTATATGGATTATGTCATACACTTTTAGAAGGGAGTACAGAAATCCTGAACAGCGAAGTATTAGTGTTCAGTTATGACAAAATGCCTGAAGAGCTCAATCAAGAAAGACAGAAATACATGGGAGGGTTTCACTAAGCGCTACAGATGAGAGCAGATGCAAAATGTGCAATATGCTCCCTTTTCAACACACATTAAAGCACATATTTAATATTGGATGTTTATGCACAAAGTGTTGCATTTGGTATACAGGTGCTTCTTGAAAGCTTATCATCTGCTACACAGGTCAAATTCCATCCCCACAGTTTATGGGATCTCACGGGTTCATTTATCATTTAAGTTGGTACATTGTGGTCCAACGTTGTAAACTGATGGTAAGTTTTCTTACCAACAACAGCATTACACTTCTGAAGAGCTGAAATTCAACCAGGCCAAGTGCAAACTCCTGCATGTGGGTCAGGGCAACCCCAGGCACAAATACAGACTGGATGGAGAATGGGTTGAGAGTGAAGAAGGACTTGACAGTGCTGGTGGACAAGAAGCTCAACATGAGCCAGCAATGCACGCTTGCAGCCCAAAAGGCCATCCACATCCTGGCTGCATCAAAAGGAGCATGGCCAGCAGGTCGAAGGAGGTGATTCTGCCTCTCTACTCTGCTCTATTGAGACCCCATCTGGAGTACTGTGTCCAGTTCTGTAGCCTCCAACAAAAGAAGGACATGGACCAGTTGGAGAGGGTCCAGAGGAGGGCCACAAAGATGATCAGAGGGCAGAAGCACCTCTCCTATGAGGACAGGCTAAGAGAATTGGGGCTGTTCAGCCTGGAGAAGAGGAGGCTCTGGGGAGATCTTATAGCAGCCTTCCAAAACCTAAAGGGGGCCTACAGGCAAGATGGGGAGAAACTCCTCAGTAGGGCCTGTTGTAATAAGATGAGGGGTAATGGTTTTAAAATAGAGGGAGGTAGATTCAGATTAGACATTAGGAAAATATTTTTTACTCTGAGGGTGTGGAACACTGGAACAGGTTGCCCAGAGAGGTGGTTGATGCCCCATCCCTGGAAACATTCAAGGCCGGGTTGGACAGGGCTCTGAGCAACCTGGTTGATAACGTCCCTCCTCCTTGCACAGAGATTGGACTAGATGACCTTTAAAGGTCCCTTCCAAACCATTCTATCATTATAAGATTCTAAGAGTGAATTTGGTCCTTCAACAGTTAGCCTGATGTTTCTCCCCCACAGCTGAGTGCAGTATGAAAGGACTGGTCTCTTGGTGGAATGAAAAGCCGTTGGAAATCACTCTGGAAGCACCAGCTTATGCAAGAGCATATGCGCTTCCACACCAGAAGATCGGAGTCTATTCCAGGAGGCTACTTGCTCTTGGAACTGGCTTCATCAGACAAATATTGAAGGCGCAAACATATAATCAGTCCTTTTTGTGCCACTGCATGTTAATAGCTTCTTCATTGCTTCCTCACTAACAACTTATGGGAGCAGGATAAATTTTAGTGTTATCTGAAGACTTTATTAACTTAGACACCCTGTGCTCTTCTGCCCATCATGGGTGAAGCACGGTTAAGATATGGAAGATGAACGTGCCTTGTTTACCTCAACGTTGCTTTCTACATTCTTTCCTCTCCCTGAGGCAGGATGGACTCAGTTACATACAGCACAGAGCCATGAGGCCTGGCTGTGAAAGGGGGCAGCATCTTCAAAATAAAACCACAACCTATGCTTATGGGTTTCCTTCTCCACCAGTGCAACAAATCCAAACCTGTGGAAGCTGTCGCCTTTGTCCATGGTCTTTCAGAGGAAATGGAGAAGGGAGCTAGTGTTGCACCCACAGTCACTGTCCTCTGTAGAGATACTTGTGAGTTAGGACAAACATCTATCAGGTGCAGTTACTGCCCTGCAGCTCTACTGCTATCACAACCATAGCTATTAATGGCTTTTAAAGTACTTATTGCAACTTTAACATTTGAATCCTTTTTAAAAAGCATATGAGACTGAAAAAAAATATTAACAGGATCTGCAGCATGCTTTTTTCCAACAATAAAAAGGCAATGCTCTGGAAAGCTTTTTAATAATCACTGCCATTAGATAACAACTGTGTGTTGGGTATGCATAGCTGGGAGTCTACAGTGGCAGCTTCTGTGAGAAGCTGTTAGAAGTTTCCCCTTTGACCAGTGGACCTGGCCAGCTCCAGGGTGGACCCACCACTGGCCAGGACTGAGCCAACTGGCAACAGTGTAACGCTTCTGTGACGATGTGTTTAAGAAGGGGAAAACAAAAGCTGGAGCTGTCTGTATAGGGCCAGGCCCAGACCAGCCCAGCCAAGGGGAGCAGAGCAGAGCAGAGCAGTGCAAAGTGGAGAGGAGTGAGGATATGTGAGACGAATGGCTGCAGACATCAAGGTCAATGAAGAAGGAGGGGGAGGAGATGCTCCAGGCACCACAGCAGAGATTCCCCTGCAGCCCATGGTGCAGCTCATGGTGAGGCAGGCTGTTGCCCTGCAGTCCATGGGGGTCCACAGAGGAGCAGAGATCCACCTGCAGCCCGTTAAGGACTCCACAGTGGGGCAGGTGGATGCCTGAAGGAGGCTGTGGCCCATGGAGGGCCTGCACTGGGGCATCCAGTTCCTGAGGGACTGCACTCTGCAGAAAAGGAACTCACACTAGAGCCGTTCATGGAGGACTGCGGCCCGTGGGAGGGACCTCATGCTGAAGTAGGGGAGGAGTGTGAGAAGTTCTTCCCCTGAGGAGGAAGGAGCAACAGAAAGAATGTGTGATGAGATGACAGTACAACCCCCATTCCCCATCCCTCTGAGCCACTCACTGTGGAGGAGGTTGGAGACAGATGGGAACAAAGTTAAGCCCTGGAAGAGGCGAGGGGTGGGCAGGTGTTATTAATATCTAGTTTTGTCCCTCATTGTCCTACTTTGGTTTTATTGTTAATAAATTGAATTCATTTTCCCCAAGTCGAGTCAGTTTTGCCTGAGAGTAACTGTTGAATGATCTCTCCCTGTCCTTATCTCGACCCTCTAGCCTTTTGTTACATTATGTCTCCTCTATTCCCCTGAGAGCTGGGGAGGGTGAGTGAGTGGCTGCCTAGTGCTTAGCCCGGAGTAGGACTAAACCACAACAAACTGTAATCCCAGAATGTGCTCTTCTCTTCCCCTCTCTTTAAAATTTTGTGCATGCTTTTATACCAAAGATTTCCATTTGCATGAGGCAGGAAAAAATACGAATTGTCTTTAACAACATAATTTTATATTCTCTTCTCCAGTCATTTGGCACATGAACAAATACAGCTGGACAAGCTTACAATTCAGTTTGATAAAAAATTAATCTCTTCCATTCTAGAAAAAGTATTTAGAAATGATTACTTGACAGTGAAAAGGATTCTCATGGTTTAGACCAGCAAGCTTTAAATTAAAATAGAAGAACATTCAATACACAAAAAGAACACAGTGATTTCTAAATGCAGAATAATTGTACTTAAGGTATTTAAATAAAATTATACCTTTTAAATGTACATATGTAAAATACTTTTAAAACTTTTATTTGGCATCCATATTTATGTATGTAACATTAATGCAGTTTCAACTTTACTTGATGAGAAAGTACTAGTTTTCTTAGATACATATAGTCCCAAATTCCTTCAAAATAGAACTTTTGTAAGGCATTTATAGATCTAAAGTGTATGTGTGAATGATTGTTTTGGAGAACACATTGCAATGATCTGAAACCTTGCCCATTGCCTCTAATCCTTTCACCGATTTCCCGAGAAAAGTCAGGCTCCAGCTTCTCCACACGATCCCATTAGGTAGCTGTAGACAGAAATAAGATCCCTCTTCACCTTCTCAGGGCTGAACAACCCCAGCTCATAGCCTTCCCTCATCTATCTCATCTTGCAGTCCCCCACTGTCTCGTGGCTCTACACAAGCCTTGTCCCAGTATGTCTCTGTCTATCTTGTACTGGTTAGCCTAGTACTGGATCCAGGGCTAAGTAGAAGGGAAGGCTCCCCTCCCTCAGCCTTCCCAATACAGTCCAGAATGCCACTGGCCTTCTCTGCTGCAAGGGCGCACTGATGATTCCCCTTCAACTTCATTTCCACAAGGACGTCCATGTTCTTTTCTGCCAGGCTGCTTTCCAGCTGTTTGGCCCTCCACCTGGTCTGCATATGGGGCTCCACCTGTAGGACTTTGCACTCACCTCTGCTGTACCCCATGAGGTTCCTCTCAGCCCATCTTTTCATCTTGCTTAGATATGTCTGAACAGCAGCCGTGCTTTCCATTGTACAGACTTCCCACAATCTGGTATCACCTGAAAATCTGCTGGGGTGCTCCATCCCATTTTCCAGGTTGTTAATAAAGATGTGGCATAGACCTGGCCCCAGCATGAGTCCCTGAAGCATGCCACTGTAACCGGCCACCAGATGGACTTTGCACCACTGACCACTGCCCTTTTAGCACCCTGGTTCAGCTCATTTTTCACCCATCTTGTCATCCACTTTGGTCGGAAGTTGCTTCATGTTACTAAAAATGTGTTCAAGAATTGGCAAAGATTTTTCAATTTCTGGTGATGAAGATTGCAAATTGACTCAAAAGATCACTCCCCAAATTCCCAAATCTCCATATTCCCACTCCAGTTATAAAACCCAAACAACATGAGGCTCTGAAATCCCTAGGGATTCCTCATGACTGACAGAAAGTCTTACGACAGTCAGGTTCTTCAGGATCATTTGAAATAGATGCTACTATCTAAATATAAATGTACTATCATTATTTCAATGGGCAATCACTGAAGTAAACAGCAACATTTCTATCAATGTGAAGAGCTCCACTGCAGACAGGTGCACATATATTTGCATTTATCTGGAGCACCATGCACTGGTACACTGTTTGGATTCAACGAAAAGTCAGAAATGGAGGATTTTCAGTATGCAGTTTTCAAACACTTCAAACTATGTTCTGTCTTAAGCAAATGTAAAGGCACTTTTGGCCTTGCTGCAGGCTGAAGAAATAAAAGTAAGTTTCCCATATTAGTTAACCATATTCAAAGAAACAATCTAAAAAGTTCTTATAACCTGACAACAT
>WHYT01015967.1:282540-318197 GCA_009806455.1 Tetrax tetrax
TTTTTTTTTTTTTTTTTTTTTTTTTTTTTTTTTTAACTTACATAAACTGTGTTGTCCAGTCCATTTACATGTTGGGGAACAAACTGGGACTTTGTGGTGCTGAGTTAAATTCAAGGCCTGATGGCTATCTCTTAAAACAACAATGGCACAGGCAGCCAGCACAGGAAGGCTCCTGTAGTGGGAGATGGAGACAGAAGCTCAGGAGCTTCTATTTTCTCTTTTGTCCATAAAACATGCAACACATTCTCCTCCTGGGCCATACATAGGCACTATAGGAATAGGAACTGTATCAGCAATCAAACCCCGAGAGGCTAAAATATGTCTGCAACTGACTGAATTAAGTCATGCAGAAAACAACGTGGCTATACCAAGGAATAAACATACCTGGTAACAAAATTTTCCAGCGTCAATAAAATCAAACAGAAAAAGCCAAAATTAAACCGGACATCCGAAATAAAAGTGATATATAAAAATGAGGTAAAGCAAAATGATCCACTCTGTTATTGTTCTAGCTAGATAAAATATTGGCCAAATATAGTAGTATTTAATCACAATGCTGAACTTGAACAGATCAGCACTTCTTAACAAGAAATTGAGTTTATCATCAGCCTTGTCCTCTCACAAATTCTGTTCATTAGAAACTGCACCACTTGAATACTACTCCTTCTGATTATTTCAGGTAGTCAATCTGAGCTTTACAGCTTGATCTGTGGCCACTGAATTGCACACAACAACTTTTCTGGATATGGAATAAGAATCTGTATGTAGCCTTGCAAGTGGGAGGCCTATAATCCAGCCCTTCTCAATAACTTTGCATCTAGCTTTTAAAACATTTTTCCGGGTTTACCTTTGTCTGAACTAGCTACCGTTATCGATTAGCAAACTTGTTTAATATTCTTTTGAAAGTAAAATAAATGAGGCAGTTCAATAAATAAAGCAATTTCATGCCATGATAACATTGCAAATAAGAAAAAAAAATCTAGTTATTTGTGTGTCTGAGAGAGGATACGTGTACGTTAACAGCCTTGACATACTGAAATATATCAAAAGGCAAACCCTTCTAATCTTAGCTCATCATCCAACCACAGACCTGAAATATGAGACTGTAAATTATTGCCTGAAGAACTGCATCACTTATATCATATCTGATCAGAGTTACTAATTCACACGTTTTGCAGGTTATACTCTTTTATATCCATCACTGTATGTTGTTCATCATATTTATAACAGAATATCATTGAGTATTCATATTTAACCTATGATCAAGAATAGCTATAAGAATATTATTACATTTGTATCTTTTCCATCCCATTCTTGTTAAGCTGGTTAATTCTACATAAATGTTTGGAAGCCTCCTCTTAGAGCATTTTGACATGTTTCCTAGGATGGTGTCAGCTGCACCTGTGAGAAACATACTTTATTTCATCAGTCATGCCATTAAGAAAAATATTGAATAGCACTGGAATCTGAAAAGATGCCACTGAGCTCCACCCATTTTGATGCTGCAAGTTGGTAATGGTTTTCTGAGAACAGTTTTCCAGCCAGTTTTACACACAAACTTATAGCAGATTAAAACAAGTTAGGATTCTCAGATTGCTTATAGTAATGTTATAAAAGACAAAATCCCTAGTCTTTTATAAAGAATAAAAAAAATTATTTTTTTTTATTTCTTGCTTTTCCTTGCACACAAGGCCTTTCAGCATCCCATAACATAAACGGAATGATTATGGCAGCATTCATTCTTGCAAAAAAAATGTTGGGTGTTAATCTTCTCTCTTACATTCTAGACAAGTACAGATATTTTCTTTTTTGCCTTTTTTTTTCTTTTTTTTCTTAATAGTATGTCTGCTGTATTCTAGTTGTCCATCATCTCACCCACCCTACTAACTTCAAAGATAGTTACCTTTGAGATTTCTGAGATTTCATCACCCAGTTTATCAAGCTCAGTGGTTTTAAGAACATTGAAAATGTTTCTAATGTATTATTTCCTAACTGAAGATCCAATTGAAGATGTTAAAATACTAGATCAAAATGAATATGAATATACTGGTTTACCTCCAGCAGTCAGTGGATGTATATTTAACTGAGGGAGCTTTTCTTGGTATTGATTTATCCATAAGCCTGTTGGCAAGCATTGGATATACGCATGCATGTACACATCAAAACAAATGCAGACTGTGCCACAGGATGATTGTTCTTCTTAATGCTGCAGTTATCCCCCATGCTCATCCGACACAGATAAGTGCATAAATGTACATGTTGATACCTCACGTTCGTTGTGTAATTTGCATACACTTTTAATAATCAGGAAAACATGGCTTGCCTAATTAATGTAATGGAGGTAACTGTCATTCATTATTCCAAAACATTATCCTCTCCATGATGCACTTAAGTAATTTTTGTGGTTTAGAGTAATTTCTTGAATTTGCAATTTGGTAATAAACCTGTCATACACTTCAAGCATGAAAAGCTAATCTGGCACTGGACTTCAATTTAGTTTAATGTTGGATATGCAGTATGGTTCAAATTTATAAACATTCTCAGTGTGGGCAATTTTTCTTTCTTTTCACAGGGAGATCTGAAACTTTTTAAAAATTAACATCTGTTAAAATTTCACCATAAAAATGCAAAGCATATGTGCTTATTAAGATGCAAAGATTTCTTAGAATTGTTCCTTCGTGCAGTTTATAAGGAAACAATGGTGTAGCAGATTAGTGAAGAAAAAGTTGCATAAGTATTCAGTCTTAAGTACCCTGATAACCTGATCCCATCCTGATAATCCATGCCTGATCACCTGAAGGCAACAAGACTACTAATCAATGCAGTCCTCTTCTACACTTCTGCACTGTGCTCCCAGTCCCAAATATCTGAGTAGGAACTGTACCAGCAGATCTTCACTCAGTTTATATTCAATGTTTTTATTCGTAATGTCATACACGTTTGGCACAGAAAGCAGATGCCCAGGTAACAGGAAGTGTAGAAACCTCCTGTGGATTTCTTTCTTTCATAGTGCCAGGAGGGTTTCTTCAAAACAAAGATCATTCTAAAAGCAGGTGAATTTCTTCTTCATTGTTTTCATCCATTTGTAGAAAGACAGAGGGTCCTACAACAGTTCTTAACTACATATATGCCACATCAGTTTCCCAAGTTTTCTTGGAAACTGAAAAGTTAATAAAATTGGTTGAAGGGATGAGGTTTTCTGCAGAAGTGAAAAGCACAGGTTAATAAGTTTCAGAAAACATTGCTAGGTTATTAAAGTGAGGTTCAGGGAGGGGGGGTGAGGTGGGCAGGGAAAGAGACTTTAGAAATAGTTCCTTTTTTTAATAACATCAGGTAGCCATATTTCTGAGGAAAAAAAAATGCAATAAAAGAATCAATAATGGAACACATACTGCTGTTCCTTCCCTATATGGATTTACATTCACATTTTTCTTTATGCATCTGTACAACTCTATTTGCATGACATCTTACAGGTAAAGAAGAGGAAATTTATAACGAATTGTTTCCCAAAGAATATTACAGTTATATTTCTTAATAAAATAAGTGTAAGGATAGCAATTAAAAAAAAAAAAAAAAAAACAAGCAAAGAGAAAAGACTAGCACACAGAAGTTTATTAATGTGATTCACAAACAAACCATGAAAGTTAGGTAGTGGTGGAAATTCCTCAGAAGAATCAAACAAGTACAGAAAATGGCAATGCAGAGAACCACTCAGGTATTTAATAAAAGCCATTGACAACCTCTAAGGCTGTAAATTTGAACTTAAAAAGTTCATGAGAGTATGGGGTTCTGTTTTGTTTTTTTTTTTAAAAAAAAAAAACCAATTACCTTTGTTTCCTTGTCATAGGCAGACCTTTGATACAGCCAGGCCATGCCCTCTCAAAATATTTAGCAAAGCTGTCAGGGTATATTTCCCCTTTCAGGGAATACGTGTAGCCATTGAAATTGCTTCTTTTATACTTACAACAGCCTCCTTCCCAGTGGCACCTCTCCACACTGCCCCTTCACAGCTCGTAGGCTTCTTGCTAGGGTCTTGTGTCTGGAGAGGTGGTATCTGCACTGCTCTCTCACAATTTTACTCCAATCTTCATGGCAAACGTTCTATACCACTTCAGAAAATTGCCTAATCTTCCTCTACTTCTGCTTTCACCATATGTGAAAAGGGGTGCGTGGGAAGGGAAAATAATAGCCACTTTTGCTGCTAAAACACTTCGAATGTTACACATGAGAAGTATCATATGCACGTAAGTAATTGCAATAAAGAAAGGATTACTATGAATTTTCAAGCACTGGAAGCGCTGTGGGAAAATTTTGCCCCAGATTTTTTGATGCTATTCATATTTGGATGGTTACTCTAAGGTTCATCATAAAGAGTTTCCTCATGTGTACAAATTTAAAGGACTGTTTTATACATCATAAAAATATGTACTCAATTACTTCAAATAACACTCGGGGAACTGCATGTAAATGGTGCATAAATTGCTCAATGAATTAAGCCAAAGTCCCTTTCAAAATCAGGAACCTGGGGGTAACCAACATCAACAAACAAATACACATTGTTAAAAAGGGAAAGCTTATTACTGCAGAGTGGTTTTCATCTGAGCTGTAAATAAAACAGGGGCTTTAAACAAAGCCACTTCAAAACATGCATCTGCAGCAATTCTATTATTAAAACTCATAGTGGCTGAGGGACAATCAATGTACTTTGTGTCAATACTGTTTTGATTTGCATTTCAGTATATTTGTACAGCACATAGATTTATAAAACAGCTTATTCTTCACTATAGATGTTCCCAACAAGCTTACTTAAGCCCTATATATCATAAACTGTAAATCAAGGGTTTGACACCACAGAGCTCCAGTAAAGTGACTTCATGAAGCTGGAATTCTCCTCTGCCAAGCCATGTATTATCATCATCAAGGCCTTTAAAATGCTTCTAAAACGCACTTGTACAACATGTTATATTTATTATGATGCTTTAAAAAAAAAACAACTATCAGTTGATTGGGGACTTACTGGTTTTTGTCTTTTTGGTTTTTCTCTTTTGACTCATCAAATTTTAGATTCAAATCCTACTGAAATTCAGTATGGATATTTTTCAGTTGATTTCAGTAATATGTTCACAGTTGCAGGCTCAATAATGTGCAAGTAGAGCCTGATTGTTTGGGGCTTTTGTACACTAAAGCCATTTTTAAAGCTTCTGCTAATTTATATGGAAGACATTAAGATCTTACATCCCAAACCTAATTCCCACAACCTGACCAGTACAGAAGAAAGAGAAATGTAACTCCCTGTTGGTCCTTACTTCAGAGTAATTACATTACTCTGCCAGTGCATATGGGAAATGCCTCCTGGGGCAGAGAGCTGGCTGCTGGTGGAGGGGCTGATGAGAATTCAAGCAGTTTGGCTCTCGCTTCCTCCACCCACACTTGTGCTGGGCAGGGTCACCTAGAAGCTCCCACAAAGCAGCACATGACATGGCAATAAGAAAGCTCACCACCACCTCAGGCATCACATTGCTTCCCTGCAGCTGTGAAGCACCGCAGATAATGAGGCCCTAAAATAGTGCCTTAGCATGTGATACTTCACCTTTATCAAGCACCCTGTAACTACGGACAACAAACATTTCTCAGATACTCAGTAGTCTTCAAGGCTTCCCTGAGCAAGACCAGTGAAACAGGGACACGAGATCTAAATGGTTGTTCTTAGTCACCAAGTTGTTTGATGGCTGTGCAAGGGGCACAAGTTTTATGACTTGCTTATAGGATAATTTGTTGATACTTCAGTATGAAAAGTAGAGTAAAGGAGAGAAGATCTACACTGCTTTGAGACAGGGGCTATTGATTTTATGTTCACTACAGCCTTATGAGACTACATTAGGAGCAAAGAAACCCAGCATCTGAATATAAAAAGGAAATACAATTCAGTCAGTACAGAATAAAATAAATATTAGTTCTGTCACCCAACATCATTATAAACCACAGCAATCACTCCACACAGAGCAAGAGGTCCCTAAATACAGTTTTGACTTCTTGACTGTTTAAGATTGATAATTGCTTCTGAAGGCAAATGAATCCAAAAATGTCCTTGTCACTGTGTACTTTAAATCATGCATCTTCAGTTTACAAAGAGTATCTGACTGGACCTACTGCTTCTAACAATGCCATTCAAAATAATTCACATTGTGTTTGGGAAGGAAAAGCTTTTTTCCCTAAGTATTCTCTCAGCCCTTACTTCAAGAGTATCTCAATACTTTGCACTTGAAAATAAATGGATATACACTACGCCAACTATGCCAGCAAATGGTGCTTTATATCAGATTTTCCAGCCTGCCTTTTCATGCCACTGTTTATGCACTGAACAAGTTCCTCATGAACATAAGTAAAGACAATGTGTTGTCCTTCTTTAAATTTTTCCTGGTGACTAACACCTTTCACGATGCCGATTTAAACCAAAAGTGAGTAAGCAGCTTGGATATGGTTGTCATCACACTTCTCAGGACCTCCTGAACTTATACTGACTCTCTCTCAATACACAAACCTCATCTTTATATTCAGCTGTTAACCACCTGTTACTTAGACAGTTCATTGTTTAGGTCAAACATTGTTTAGGTATATGTTGTTGTAGTCTAGCCCCGCTCAGAACCAAGCTACAAAGGTTTTCACTCACTCTCCCCACCATCCAAGAAAATGGAGGAGAGAAAATATAAGAGACAGCTTGAGGTCTGAGATCATTCAAGTCACCATTATGGGCAAAACAGACTCAACTTGGGGAAAATTATTTATTTATTATTATTAATAAAACCAAAGCAGGATAATGAGAAAGTAAACAAAAAAAAAAACCCCAAACAACTTCCCCCCACCCCTCCCTATTCCCAGGCTTAACTTAATTTCAACTTATCTCTACCTCTTTCCACTGGCCCGTGAGTGGTACAGAGCGGGAAGAGGGAATGGGGATTACGATCAGTTCATCGCATGTCATTTTCCTCCTTCCTCCTTGGGGGAAGAACTCTTTACACTCCTCCCCTGCTCCAGCGTGAGGTCCCACCCACAGGCTACAGTTGCTCACGAACTGATCCAGTGCAGGGTCCTTTTCCATGGGGCGCAGTCCCTCAGGAACCGGCTGCTCCAGCTCAGGCCCTCCATGGGCCACAGCCTTCTTCAGGCTTCCGCCTGCTCCAGTATGGGGTCCTCCATGGGCTGCAGGTGGATCTCTGCTCCTCCATGGACCTCCATGGGCTGCAGGGGGACAACCTGCTCCACCATGGGCTGCACCATGGGCTGCAGGGGAATCTTGGCCAGGAGCCGCATTACTCCTCCCCCTCCTTCTTCACTGACCTTGGCGTCTGCAGCTGTTCCTCTCACAAGAAATTCTTCACAACAGGCTGGCAGACGCCTCTCAGGATCTTTTTACATCTCATTCACATCTCATCTCCTCTCCACTTCTTGCAGCCGGGCTGAGCCGAGTGGGGCTCGGTCGGCTGCCCAGTGGAGGGCTGGAGGGTGAGGGCCGCAAGGCCCACAAGGCTCGCACCTCCTCCTCTCTGCCCACACTTCTGTTTCTTCATCTCTTTTTTTTTTTTAATTATATTCCTCTTCTTAAGTACGTTATCACAGAGGCATTATCACTGAACATTCTGCTACTAATTGGTTTGGCCCCAGACAGTGGCGGGTCCACTGTAAACCTGGCCGAGGCCACAGGACAAAAGGGAAACTTATAGCAGCTTCTTACAGAAGCCCCCCCTGCTACACAAAACCAGGACAGTGCTGTGACACAAAAAGTTTCGATTCTGTGAATAGTATAATAAATACTAATAGTAGCAGGAGTTGTAGTAGAAGTAGCAGAAATAAGAATCACACTAGTTCTAACTGATGCAAACATATAATCCCCCCTTCTACAGATGAGCTACTGAAGCACAAAGAAGGAAAAACTTTCAGAGTGTTCTAATGGCAGAGACATAGCTAAAAATCCAACCATTCGCTTACACATGTTTTTCAAACAGTTTGGAAGATTTGGTGGATGTTCTAACTCTTAACCTAAATGTACCAGATCACTGAATCTGAAGGATCTAACTCTTTAGACGCTACTGTGCCTTTGAAAAATATCACGCAGATAAAGACCAAAGAAGAACTGTATGGTACCTGGTGGGCAATGGAGAGCATCCACCACTGTGGATGCTGCAGAGTGCCTCTTTGTGGATGTGTGCTGTGGAATTATGATGCACCTGCTGTCCAGAGGACTGTGCATGTAGCATCTCGCCTTGAAACAGAAGTTAGAGAAATACTGCAGAAAAGGGACAACACTTAAGTACATTTCCATCTGAACTGCAAATATTTCAAGTAAGTATGCAAAATAAATTTTTGTGGACAACATCTTAGATCTCTGCAGGTACACCAAAGAAGCATTTTAGTATAAATTATTTGCTCATGGATTCAACAACACTTCCTGGTAGAACTAAGAATCTAATTCCAAGTCTGCACATTAACCAGCAAACAATGTGTTTTCTTGGCTACTTGACACGTAATACAGTACAGAGAATTCAAAAAGGCCAGCAACTATATCATCAGTTAAACGAGGCCAAATTCTGTTATTTCGTTTATTTTCAAATGCTGCCATAAATTTAGTGACATTTCCACGGATTTAAATGGACCATGTATGAAATCCTGCTAATGCAAAGCTTAGCCACAAAACTTCAGACCTCATAAGGTCTAAGATGTGGCTTTCAGGGTCAGAGCTTAAGTAGGTGACCTCTGTAAACCCTGGGCTGGGGTAAATTTTATCTTCAGACTAATCTTTTGAACAGCCTCATAAAAGATACAGTGTATCTTATTTTTATATCCACTGATCCCTATTTAGGACAGATTAATTTAACCAGTAATCTTTATACAAAACAAAGATTTTTGACCTTGAAGACAAATATTTTTTCCTGCATCTAATGACATTGCCAAACCACTACTAGTGACTTTACATTCCAGAAGCTGTTCTCATTTTCAAGCCTTATGTCCCATACCAACAAAAGACTGTGATGTTACTGTATGGCTTCCATGCAGAAATTCTTGCTTTCCTGTGATTTCAAAGCTTAAATTGCTCCTCTGGTTAAAGCAGACAGCAGTGCTATCTTTATCAAGCTGTTGGATGCTTCATCCGATTGCCTGAGTCATTGGCAAGATAGCTTGAGGCTAGACAGGTATATTACTCTTTAGAAACAGATGGTGATGCACACAGGAGATTTGAGAAACACACATTCTCAACGCAGCAACATATCTCTCTAAAATGAGCTGTCCAATTTATTACGGTTTATACCAAATTTCTGCTATTACCCCCTATAACCCCACAATTAAAAGTACAGTATTTAGAAACAGGCATCAACACAAAGGAGTTTTATTTTCTAGCAAGCAACATCAATAGAAAAGAATAATAAATTCATTTTGTGCAGGGGGTATTTTGGCAGAGACAAATTCAGAAAATTAATGTCGAAGATTAGCACTAGATAAGGATATTTTTGTCACTGGTGCCTGAAACACATATTTTTCTGAAGAAGATGCAGTAGCTTGATATTATTTTTTTGTATAACAGCTTGGGGCCAGGGACCAGAGAGGGGGAGAAAAGAAATGCATTTTTTGTTGCAAACCTTTCCTGATTATTATCTTGCTATTTCATCATCCAGCTATTTATCTGCACTTTTCTCATGCTAATAGCTGAACAGATAGCCTGTTAAAGATATATCAATAGTTCCTTCCAACCCAACTTATTCAGAAATAAATAAATGAACATGATATGTCAATGTACCCTAGCACAATATTTGGTATCGTTATCACAACATTTCTAATGCCAGCTCTGAAGTTTGAAATAAGTATCATGTACTTAAAACTGTTCTTTAATTTTGGACTTCTATATTTGGACTTTCATATTTCGTGAGAACTTTGGAGTGAAAAGAAAGTAAGCAAGTATCAATTTCCTCCTTAAAAGTACCAAGATAAAGAAGCATCATGGTACACAAAGATCTTATTCATCAGATTACTTTTAAAAAAAGAGTAATTTAGATTTTAAAACTAGCAAACAAGTAAGCACCTCTCAAATCCAGCAATGTTCCCAGAATAATCAGCTGTCACAACTCAAAATCAAGAGTATTCTACAACTTTATTACTATTACTCGTTAATACTTAACCTTAGTGCTGTAGGTCGCAGGGGTGATGGGCTATAGTAAACTTTGTAGTATTTTCAGCACTTTTATAGTAACAATTAATTTAAAATTTAGATAGTAACAATTTAGTAGAATCTGCAACACTTCTGTCTCTCAGCAACTCCTTTTACTGAAGTGATAGAATTCAGATTAGACACCAGCTTTTCTTAAGGAAAATACACTGCAGCATTCTCCTGCTTAGAACGATTTATGTTATTGCCAGCACTAATCTCAGTTAGGAACTAAGTATTTGGTACCATTTTTCTTTTTGTGCCTGTGTTTTTGAAGAACTTGTACTTTATAGTACCGGCCATCTTTACAAAAGATGAAAAAAAGAGTGAGAGACTAAATGAGCTGATGGGCTGCATCAAGAGGAGCGTGGCCAGCAGGTCGAGGGAGGTGATTCTTCCCCTCTACTCTGCTCTGGTGAGACCCCATCTGGAGTACCGCGTCCAGTTCTGGAGCCTTCAACATCAGAAGGACATGGACCAGTTGGAGAGGGTCCAGAGGAGGGCCACGAAGGTGACCAGAAGGCTCGAGCACCTCTCCTATGAGGACAGGCTAAGAGAGTTGGGGCTGTTCAGCCTGTAAAAGAGGAGGCTCCTGGGAGACCTGATAGCGGTCTTCCAAGACCTCAAGGGGGCCTACAGGAAAGATGGGGAGAAACAGTTCAGTAGGACCTGTTACAATAGGACAAGGGGTAATGGTTTTAAACAGAGGGATGTAGATTCAGATTAGACATGAGGAAAAAAATGTTTTACAATGAGGGTGGTAGGACACTGGAACAGGTTGCCCAGAGAAGTGGTTGATGCCCCACCCCATCCCTGGAAACATTCAAGACGAGGTTGGGCAGGGCTCTGAGCAACCTGATCTGGTTGAAGATGTCCCTGCTTCTTGCAGGGATTCCAGCCCTAACTATTCCATGATTTTATAATAGCTTGTTCCTCACTGTTGGTCAAATACAGAATTAAAACAAGTAAAAGGAATGTATACAATTGCTATGAAAACTGAAGTGATGACAGTATTTAATTACCTAGACTGTCACAGAAGGTGTCATACCCCAGTAATTTTTCAAGATGTGGAGACTGAAGGGGAAGAAAACCACCAATGCTGTAAGATTTTCTATTTTCCAACTAAATAAGGATGTACTTGCTTGCTTATGGCTTTTCCAGAACCTACCAGGTACTATCTACTCGTCAGGAAAGAGAAGATAAATAACATTAAGTATTATATCTATGAACAGACTGACTCATCTTTTCCTTTACAAAACATGGGTTACATCATTCTTCTAGCTGCTCAGCATGAGGAAGGTCAGTTGGTGACAATCCTTGCCAAATGTGTCCAACGAACACAGATGAAGAGTAGAGCCTTCACATCATCATAATCTTCTTCCCTCTGAGCTTGTGGATTCTCTTTTGGATGGGCACAGCACGGTCTAGGGCTTCGCATAATTTCAGGGGATATGTCTAGCCAGGAGCAAATGGAGCCAGGCAGCAGCCACTCTTGGTGGCATTGTTCCATGGCAAACTGGTAGATAATCCGCCAGAAAATCCACTGAAGTAAATGCTGATTGGAAATGCATTACCTCTAGCTTCTTGGCTTTGCTCACATTAATGTGTGTTCATTGTATGCATGCATGGTGACGGAGTAAACAATTTAAGCTAGACCACTAATGCTACCATGGCTCACAACTGAATTCTTTTTGCCAGGGAAAGAAGCCAGATCACAGCATGTAGTGCCCAGAACTCTCTGATTTTGTCTTGAAATTTGCAAGGTGGTGGTGAAGATTCCTTGTAGATCCTTATGTTACAAATGCACATGGACATGCTTTGTGGCTCCTGGCCACATTCAAGGATTTGCAGCAAGTCTTTTTCTCCCATCCTGCTAACATGAAAATGGTTAGATGCGCAAAAGGTAGCGAGTGTCAATCATGGTACCATTAGATTATACATTACTTGTAGTGCATGCACTTAGAAAACTGGGGATTAATGTTATCAAGAAGTTGCAAGAAGGAATACCCTAACTACATGCTCATCAAAAATTTTAGAAAAAAAAATGCTTGACTAAGTTTCTGGAATGGAAGTACCCTAGATAGAAAAATCATTACAGATACTTGTGCAAACACCATTCAATTTCAGGGAAGTACTTTCAGTTGATTCTAATGGTCTTCACATCAAAGTCTTTAAATTTATTGATTTTTTTTTTAATGTAGCTGCACTCCTGACTCACAAGCCACTCATGTCTTCTCAATAGTCAGCTAAGACTAAGCTATGCTTATTGGGATGTTTCCATGTTTGTGCTAAGCAGAGTAAAGGGTGTGGCAACTGGAAGAATTATTCAGTAACAAAGGAAAAATAACATGTAAGTACACTTTATTTAAAATGTACAGTGACTAATGGCCATTGGATTGCATTGTTCCCATTCAGCTAGATGATAATCAGATAGGTACCATCTTGTCAGCACAGGAATAGTGCACATTTATTCATCCTTTCTAATCAACTAATAATAGTCTGTTTAATTTTAGGTTAGCATCATTGCTCAATAACAGTCTGAACAGATAAGCAACAGTAAAATCCTCTGTGGAAGGCATTAGTCAACTAAGACAGTCCTAGAGAGTGGTGAAATCTATAGGAATTTCCCCAAGGACTTTTGATTAGTCAACTGGTATTTCAAGCCTTACAAAAGATTTAAAAACATTACAGTGTATGAGTGAATAGAAAACATCTACCTATAATTATGTAGTGGGTTTTTTTTCCTTTTTTTTTTTTTTTCCTTTAGAATAGTAAAAAAATGCTTCCTAGTGTGGGAAGCTGGCATTTCAACAGAGCGTCAGAAATACACATCGCATCCATAAAAAACAGTGGTGCCTTTATATCCAGGTATCCTTTTACCCATTTGAAAATACCGAGGCATGATAATGCCACTTCTGTTTACATTGAGTAGTACCTTGCTCCACAAAGTTTCCTATCAAAATTAATCTAGTGTCTTGCATATAAGAAATGGATGCTGGAAGTGAAGATCATAAAATCTACTATGCCATAATGACAAAAGACTGGGCAATAAGTGTTCATTCAACCAGGCCTGAAGAACATCTTCTTTTTATCCTGTTCTGTAGAAATTAGTTCTTACCACTCCATAGGAAATTTACAAAAACAATGCATAACAAGATCAAAGGCCTCACAAACAATGTTTGAAGTTCCTGAAATAGCAGGGCACTTAATATAGAAAACTCCAAAATGAACCTAGGAGAAGACTGGTCCTCATATTACAGTCAAAGAATAACGACGACACTAGCAGAAATCCCTGCCAACTTCACTTGAGGGGGGAAAATTCAGCTTGATCTCCAATCTGAAGATAAAATTAATCCTAAACAAGTGAGCAAGACTAAGGTATTTTTCCATGTGATAGGTACGGAAAAGAATCTGGTTCCACATAATGAAAAAGGTTTTAATCAATACAAGCCAGAATCAACAATACAGATACATACAAAATAGAACCACAGGTCTGCAAATGAATCGATCATTTCAACTAAAACAAACTGTACTCACAGTCATGCAGGAACATGTTGTTCTATATTAACTGTAGCGTAAATTTCTACAGGGGAAAAACCTCCTGTAGAAACAAACAGGAAACACAGGAAACAACCAGGTGGCAGCCGTGTAGGCAGTATCGTAAGTAACATTTTTAACACCATGCTTTTATTCATCTCTCTCTCTCTCAATTTTCAATTTTCAGGCCAATTTTTAACAAATAACTTGCATTAGGTCCATAAATGGACAGAGCCTCTCTGCAGCAGCAGTAAGGGCAAAACTTGCCTCCTCCTAGCTTCACAGCAGACATTTTGCAAATACGTTCTTTCCTGACTTTCCTCCCATCCTCCCTCAGCTTTACTTCCTCAGACTGTCACCTCCACCCAAGCCAGCTCTGGACTTAAGTGTTTCACTGTCCCTTTGAATGTCCCTTTGAAGCAATTTTATGAGCTGACTGGTCAAGAAGAAACGGATTCTATTTCTCATTGAGTCAGCTCAAGGTAAAATCAACAAAAATGAATGGAAGGATAATCATACTTCTGTGAGAGTCTTCAGGCTCAACTTTAACTTTCACTTAATAATGACAGTTTTGAGTTCAGAAAACAACCTCTTCTACCATTTTCCCTTTTGTTCATCACAGGATTCAAATCAATGCTGTTAACATTCTTCCCAGCAACCCATGAGCATCTGCATTGGGTTCGTAAGACTCACAAGTCTATTGGCATGCCAGGCAAGCAGAAAGGTTGCCAGGTTTCTTCCTGGTGTAGTTCTTATTCTACTTTTTCCAGGTCATTCTCCCTTTTTAGACATACCTCTGAGCCAGAGATTTTGTGCAAAAAAATATCAGGGCAAGTTTTATGCTATTCAGCAAAGATTTTGCCTAATCCTCACAGAGATCTGCACTCCATGTATACTTCTCTGTATACAGTCTCCTCTCTCACATCTTGAATCATATTGCATCCATCTCTACCTGAGGGGGTGTTACTACTAGCAGGTCAAAGTGTTTCATAAGAAATGCTTTCTCCTGGAAATGCCAGGAAAAGCCACAATATTATTTTTTTTTAATTATTCTTCTACTGGCAATAAACTGAATGCAGCTGCACTGAAACACTGATACTAAACTTTGCCTATTTCATAATCGCATGTGTTTAAAAGCAACATCCAAGGATATGACATAAATTCTTACCTATTATACAAGTCAAAAGTTCTCATCCAATGCTTGATGGCATATCTTTTGCTTTGTTCCATCAGCTGGGAGTATTCCGATTCCCAGAAATTTTTAGTCCATTTGACTCCTCTCCAAAATTTCTCAGGGTAATATGACAAAAACTTCCCCATGGCATATAGTGCCACTTTCTGTGACAACATGTATTTCTTTGCCTAGGCTGAAGCAACCAAAGATTCTAACACCTTAAGCTACTGTTAAAGACTCCTGGAAAATTCTGCTTTATCTCTTTCTTCAAAACTCAGCAGTGTCTTTCTTCAGAGACTGATAAAAAGGCCTATTCATTTGTGTAATCATTACTTAACACACTTCAGTATACTAATTTCTCAATAAATTAAGAGAGGTCTATTCAGTTCCTATAACCTTCCTGCAGGTTAAGTTCTCCCTGTCTACTGTGACAATAAAATACACAGTTTGATAAATAGGAATTTTCTTTGGTTTAAGTCTCACTGTCTCCAATCTTGGAAATATCTTTTCCAGAGTGGACAGATGTTCGACACTGCCTTTCCCTCTTCTGGGAACATTGTCAGTTCTCTCTACCACTGTGTTGAAAGATAACCTTCAACAGATTTTCGGTTGCTCTCTAGGAAATTCCAGGTGGTGACAACATTTCATATGGCAAGCCATTATATTTCAAGTAGCTCTTACAGAGTTTTAGAGAGGTAAATCTCTTCCTGTCTTTCTCTAGTCTCATACGCTGACAAGGCTTACAACTTTCTGCACTTCTTAACATAACTGTGACCTTACACTGGGGGGTGAGATTAATCATAGGTACCATAGATATTTTTTGTCTGATTTAACTAAAGGCAGTAAAAGGACAGCTTATTCAGGAAATTGCATAGGTCACATAACACCCTCAACACTGGATCTTTATTCAGGGAGGACAGAGAACTGGTCCTGCTCTCAGAAAATTGGCTGAATCTCAACCCAGACACAAACTGTAACCATTGTCCCTCCTGTCACTTCTTTGTAAAGACAATGGGTATGTCCAAGGTTTTTCCAGAAGGCTAGCCTTTCACTAGGGTATAATCTGAGAAGTTAATTTCTACTTCTAGTAACCCTTTGTTTATGCACTCAGAGCAGAGGTATGTTTTGCTTCATTTTGTGCGTGCAGCAAACAGAGGCTACCAACAGGCACAGCAGTTCGAACAGCAGTCTTTGGGTTCTGCTTTGGGAGTTTATGGATCTTCTGGGCACAGGTCCTGGGAACTCTCTAAGAAACCTGAGAGTGCCTCTTACTGCCAGGTGAGGACAAGGTAAGGGGACCCATGACGGTGGCTCTACACAAGTTCTAGCAGCTTCTAACTAGCTTGGTTCAGCTGCCCTTGACTTAGAGTACTTGCAACCTTTCTACTACTCCATGATTAAGGAGGATCAAGGATCGTTTTAGCTGGTGCTAAGGGAGAGGTCCATGTAAGACCCAGGCCTAGAGCACAGTAGTTAGCGCAGAATAACAGCAAAAAGGCCAGGCTGGATGAGGCTCTGAGCAACCTGATCGAGTTGGAGATGTCCCTGCTCTTTGCGGGGGGGTTGGACTAGATGGCCTTTAAAGGTCCGTTACAACCATAACCATTCTATGATTCTATGATAAGACAACCCAGAGAAAGCAATCAAGCTCAGGAAAGGTACTTTTGAAGTAGAGGAATGTATTTTGTGTTTGTTTGTAGACTTAAAGTGGTCCTGCATTATAACTACCCTGCCTGAAAAAGCAAGGGTAGTTATCAAATTCCATCCCAAATCCAGGAGGTGAGTCCCCAGAACAAAATAAAAAAAAAAGGGGGGAAATAAATCAGCTCTTTTATAGGTAATATTACATATATATATATAAAATATATTTGCTCTCCAGGGATGGGGCATCTATCACCTCTCCTCCAGCTTTACATTCTCCAAGTAGTTCTGCATGCAAATCTTTTACGCTATTCACTGCTGCTTCCAGCAGATTTGTGAATTCTCTTGCTTTGGGGCAGATTAAGTTCCCTTCTGTCAGTGATAATCTCCAAATGCCCCTGTCACAACACCACAAGCCGATCTATCTTCCACTTTCAAACATCCAAGCAAGCAAGCTATATACCATAAGTCTGACTGGTCATCTCATCTGTAGCAAAAGAATCCTAATCTAATCCTGCAATATATTGCCACTAAACCTCACCATCTGCATCCTATGTTTCCTATGTTTCAATCTTCTCAGCCTTTTTTTGTACTTAGAGTTCTCCAGCCATCACCATTTTATAAAAAATAATACAAAGGAATTGTTTATTTAGTATTTTCCTTCCCTTTGACAGCTTTATAATGGAATCCTAAACATCTGTTCATATTATTTGACCAGTTTTAGCTGATACATAGTGAACAAATGTACTATACGCTTGTTATTTTAATGTTTTTGCACTTCACTTTCTACGAAGCAGTATCTTTAAAAAATAGCTGCATTTTGAACAGTAAGAGTGGCATGCTGTACAGACACACACAGTGCTGTGTGGCTGTGAGGCTGGACCTTCTCCCAGCCTCCTCTTTTTCTGCACTAGGTTAAAAGAAAACCCACTAATCTTGAAAGCACATGGCTTTTTTTGTGCTCAGCCATTTGATTACAGTAATTGCATTCTACTTCCCAAAATTCCCCTTTTCAGATGCAAAAGGAAATTCTACCTTTTCTTTGTTTGTTGCTCTTTTGCAAACCTTATCCCACAACCAGCTGTATTTCATTTCTAGAATAACTCATAAACTCACAAAGCTAGCTAGTAAGGTTTTTGAGTCCTCTGGGAAGAACACTGATAATGCTACATAATCAGATTAGCATTTCCCAGTTACAGGACTGCTTTTCCTCCATCCTCCTTAGATGTGCAATTTCTGCAGCAGATGACATAATGATCTTCAACATATTGTACAGTGTATGCCATACACACATTACAATAGCACTAGTGATAGCACTAGATAGAAAACTAAGACTACTTCCTTAGCACTACATCTCCTGACTCTAATAATTATAGACAACTATAATTGTCTGTTATTTTATTTTAATAAAAGGTACAAAGAGAAGAAACTAAGTCATAACTTACCCTACATAGTTTACTTTTTAGCTATGTGATACCTGCCCCGAACAACTTCTATTCAGCTGAGATATTTACAGAATCAAATTTTTCCATCCCTTTTTATCTTCACAAGTCACAAGCCTTTCATTATTCGTTGACACTTAGCCATCAATGGATTTTCAACACTGTAAAAAATAGTACTAAATTATATATGCTTCAAAAGTACCTCTCGGCCTCTCATAAAGGTGTACTTCCTATTTACAAGCAGTGCACAGAAACAGGAGCTGTGCTTCTGATCTGCACAGACTATACGTGACTTCAGAAGCCAAGCCTCGGAAAGGCCATGCAGGAAGCCATCAGGCTATTCTAAAATCCCACCAGAAGAAGCAGGCTGCCTGGAGCAATTTTTTCCCTTACAGTTCAAGGGATCCGAAAATATTTGCTAAAGACCTGCATGTATACTGGTGCTTCAGGGAATGATGTTCTTCATAGTGAAGTCTATACACATTGCAAGATTCTATTTAATGCCTTCTAAGCCAGTTGTTATTAATGTACTACCCAGAACACATGCATGCAGAGATTTGTTCAACAAACTGCAGTTACCACACAGCTTCAACTATCTCACTTTCATGCTGCTCAGTAATCCATCAATCCTGGGATTACTCATAATACTCATAATATTCCAAACCTTAGAGTGCTGCCAATGACTACAGTTTTAAAAATAAAAATTGCCAAAATGTTTCCTCTCTTCTTCATAAACGAGGACTTTCCCTATAAAATCACACCGGCCTGTGACCAAAGATGGGCAATAATCAGCACTGGCTCAGTGACAGGTTTGAACACCGTTATTTCACAAGACAGCCAGGCTAGAAATGAATGATATCTGCCAAGAGATAACAGTAATTCTCATCTTCCAGTGACACACAGAACCTCCTTCTAGATCTGAAACATAAACTGAAAAATCAAAAGCTAGTTGCTCATGTATTTCATGTACATATAATAATATATTTTCAAATCCTGTCTTTTGTGTCTTTCTGTCTCCCTGCTGCCTCAAAAGCTAGACTTACTGTAGTAAGGGAAATACATTTTGAAAATAGGTAAGGAAAAGGAGCCCCGCTAAAACTTTGTAATGCTCCCTAAACATCTATCAAGACGTAATCTGTAAACTCTTTTCTATACATAAAGCAGAATACACAAGTGAGTATGAGGAATTACATGCTACTTTTGGCATATAACACCCAAAACTTAATACTGACAGCCCAACTCATACCACAGATATTTGACATTACACCAGAAATCTGTAAGAGCTTGTGGGAGCAGAACTACAACTCTATGAACGGTAGTCTTCTAGAGAAAATATTGGTTTGGTCCTCAGTTCTTCAAGCTGGCATTCAATGGAGAAACAAACAATTATTTTGATTCTCAAAGGTATTATTTAAAACATATGTATATATAGTTCATTCTGTGAAGCTGGATGAGGTTAAGTATCCTTCAAATACAGAATAAATCAGACCTTAAATAAATCAATGACATTACTGTTATTATTATTATTAATTTTTAAAGGGACATAGGTATTAGTGTAGAAGATAAGAATACATTGCTCTGAAAAACTCTTTAACACTTCTATGAAGATCCATAAAGAAAGCGATAATCTTGAGCAAACAAATAAATATTGCTAAGTAGTAGGAGATGCAAATCAGACATTTCAGTTTTTAGGTATTTGGTTTCCCTGCAAAAAAATCTGAAATTTACAGCAGATACCTGTAAAAGTAGGAAGCTGTATTTGCTCTAGTTATCAGCAGGTGGCAAGTCCTGCTGTTTCTGCAAAATATGTTATTATGTTAGAAGGACTGTAGGTTTTTGTTGCTACAAGAGTATCAGAGAAAACAGAATGAGAATCTTTACACTGTAGTGACTGATGAGCAGGAGGATGGTGCATATTATGTCTAAGAGTGGAATGAGCAGGAACAACTTTCTCCTTTGTGTTTCCCTTATTTTTCACTATGCTTGACATTTATCAGACTTACTGTAACTTCTGAACTGCCTACTGCAGTGAGAGGTAGGAGATTAGACTTCACTGTGTTGTATTATGGAGACACAGAAAAAAAAGAAAATGCATGAGAAATTTGAATGGTCTGCCAGTGGTTTGAAGGTTGAAATGGCGTCCTAGATGGTGCTGTCAAACAAAATACATGCTGCGTGCACATATCACAATGTTCTGCATGTACTGAAAGTAATGCTACATGTTCCTTGTTCTTTGCTATGCTGCAGCATCTAACATTGGAGTGGAAAAAGGTCATGACCTGTGCTTGATATTCCCAGCACTTTTAATGGTACAGCTATTCCCAAGAGTTCACACTTGCCTGGGACTCCAAAGTAGGATACTGGCAGACATAGACAGTTTAGGTTCAGTGTCATTACTGTTACAGCTTGCTCCGAATGAAAGTTAGAGAAAAAGTTGTCTTCTGGTTGGCAAATAACACTTTAAAAACTGTCACAGATTCCACAGGTAAACTAGGCATTTTTTAATCCTCTCCTCATTTTTAAAGAAAGCCCTAGCTATATAGGTTCCATGATGTCAATACAACAGACGAAGTTATGCCAGATTACATTTCATCCATTAACAGAATTGTGGTAATTATAATGTTTAATTCTTCTATCCTTCCTGAATATACCCAAAATTCAGTCTGGTCCCAATTCACCTTGATGTAATTACTCCATGTTGCAACGCTTGGTCAGGGCACAGGAAGGTAGAACTCATTTTGGAGTAGTCAGTGTTTGAGGATTCATTTGTGAGAGACAAATAAGCGGTAAGTATTACTACTGTAAGCATAAGCTAACAATCACAGCTCCCATCCAGTCTGTTAAACCTTATTTAGTGATGCATGGAACTTGGATTTCATTTCAGGCACGGCAGGACTGCATTGCTAGCAACCTCTGACTTGAGCACAGCTTTTCTAAAGAATGCAAAATAAAAAGGTTTGCCACCAGTCTACCATTTGTGCTTGGAAGAGGACAGCAATGAGGCAGCTGTATTTCCAGGGATTGTTCCAAACTGGACATTTGGGACAGTTTTCCACTTGCTTGGGGTCACTAGAGCAACTCAAAGCAGCCAGATGCATGATGGAGATCTGAGCCTCTGAATAACAAATCCTCCTTGGTCTGCGAGAGCTAATTTTCTTGGACAATTTCCTCTGGTATTATTCCTTTCCTCCTTTTCAGTTTGTTTTAAGAGTCCAAAGCGATATATATATATATATATATATAATAACTTCAGATACCAGTTTCAGGATTAGGTAGAATAGTTGAATGACTAGCAGTGGAGCCAAGTACGTGCTAAATCAACTTTTCAGAATATTCTCTTCTCCTGGTGATAAATGTTGGAATGATTCAAGCATTTCACATATGACAGCATAGCCTTAAATCTTACCTTCTGTTTAGCCAGTTTCCATGTGCACTACTAGACCACTGCTCAAACACTATCAACTATACTGGGAAGAATCCCTTAAAAATCTATTGTTTCTTGGTTCCATTCATGCTGATTCTACAGTACTGTAGTTGTCTTTCTGAAAAAAATGAATCTGTTCTTCACTATAGCAACATAAATCATCAATAGATTCGTTGGCTTGAGTGAAGTTATTCCTCACACTTACGTGTCGAGGGCGGGGGGGAACAAAAAAATAATACTCTCATGTTACAGCACCCTATTAAACCATACTTCAGTGTCTCTGCAGAGATCAGGACACACTGGCATTCAGTAAAAGGATAAACACTAGAAAAAAATATCCGAGTGCTGCACCTCTGCTGTGGAAGACCTGGCCCCCCACTAACTCATCAGAAAAAAGGATGCTGGAAGGGCAACGCTTAGAAATTTTAGACAAACGACAGACTCTTGAAAGAGTCTATTGTCTACCACAGTAGCAAGTAAATTCAACAGAAGAACAATATATGATAGAAAAAAAAAGTAGTATTAGCCAGGTACTAATGGAATAAAAAGAGAAGATGGAACTAATGTACAAAGGTAAAAATATCTTCATCAATAAACATTTTCTCTACATAGATATAAATGACCAAATAACGTTCTTGTCACTGAACAGACAGGCATTTATATGAGAAGCTGAATGGCTGCATGCTGTGATGTAGCAGTGAAAAAAAAAAAAAGACTTTCAGTTGGGTATAAGCTAAAGAAAAGAGAGTAGGAATTATTATGAACTTGGTATGTGCTGAAGAAGCAATTTACCATTTTAAAAAGCCTTCCTCAGTCTCCTCATCCCCAGTACCTTTCTTCATGCATTCAACATTCATTGCACACGAGGGCGATGCCATTCCTTGGTGAGATGTGTGGTCAGTCTTGGCCCAAACATTTTATGTAACTGCTATGTATAACACTTACTATGGTAAGACTGACAGGTTCTTCACTTGAGCACCCCTGTCACTGCCAGTTGAGAAGGGAAATAAATAGGAGGGGAGAGGACATCCCACGCACTCTGCAAATTCTGCACTTAATAACAGAAAACCCTGAGTGCCTCACTTCAAAGGAGACTGTAGCTCCAGCTTTGCATCAGAAGGGTGGATGCACTGAAAATAAATTCAAATAAGGGCTCACTAGATTTCCTGTCTCCCTGATATGGTGACTGGTTTTAAAGGTGATGCCCATCTGACTGGATTTTCAGGTCTTTCAGGTTCCTGCCAAAAATTTTCAAAAGTCTAGAAGTCCTAGCCTGTGTGTTCATATCAGAATCTGCAAGGCTACTTTATCTTCCAGATTCATAAAAACGAGGCTTCCAGGCTTGTGGGACAGCTGTCTACTGGACTGCCTGCACACTGCAGTCTGGCGAAACCAGATACCAAATCAGGGAGCCCACGAGTCAGCTGGCCCTGGACACCCAGAAATGTCTCTGCTCTGGATTAAGACATATGGTGACCATAATCTTTACCCTTTTCTCCTCTATTCAGTGCTGAAGAGCCATGAACCTAACAAAAGTCAGATTGATTTCACTTGATAGCTGCTGGAGTCCCAGGCAGTACATGCTGTCCATCTGCCGTCCTTTATATCAAGCATCCTTTTTTTTTTCCCTCAGTATGTCTACTCTGAATATTTTCCCAAAAAATACTTTGTCTTTAGAATGTGTCACCTCTATATGATGCCACTTTTGTGTTAGTGTTTCATTTTATTTTTGTTTTCTTAACAATTCAGCAAAAGCAAAATACTGTATTGTCTTACTAGATACTTTTCCTCCTACAGCAGTGTTCTGGTAATTTATAGAACAGCAAAAAAGCAACTCCCTAGACATTTTATGGAGCAGATCTTCAGCTGACGTGACATGGCTTAGCCCTGCGGGCTTCAATGAAGCAATATCAATGTACACCAATGGATGATCTGGCCCTGCTGTAGTGATTCCACCTTAAAAAAAAATGGCATATGAATCTGAATGCTCACAGAAGAATCAGCAGCATCAAGAGGTAGGGAAGGAAAAAAACACATTATCAATCTATGGGAGAACACAACTGTGCTGAAGAAAGCCTTAAGGGATCCCCTTATTTTGGGCTGCAAAACTGAAAAAAAATATTCAATCATGGCTTTCTTAATTTTAACACAAGCCCAGCATGGCTGACATCAACAACTGACTCTGAAGGCTTTGTTAGTTCATGATAGAGGTGCTGGGTGATGACGATGGGCCTTTCAGACTGCAAAAGCAAACAGATCTTATACCACGATTTAATACATACATTTCCCTGCAAAACCCAGCACTCAGCGCTCACAAGCCTTGCTGATCAGGGCAGTGGGGGAGTTGCATGCTTTCTATGTCAGCTGAAATAACAAAGACTTTGTAACTTTTTTTAATTCTCTCTTCCTTCCTTGAATTTTCAAATTACTTCACAATCTGACAAAGCTCGATACGCTGCGCTGGTGAGCTACTTGGTGAGTGCAGAAGCGGTAATTTTCCATTGAGTATTACAATTAACAGGCCTACAAGCTCATTGATGCATTAATTCAAAATGAACATATTCTTTCATTCTTTTTTTTTCTTTTGGTTGCACATGGTTCATTTCAGGCATATTCCCCTCTGCTTTCAGCAACGTAAGCAAATTAACACCAGCGAGATTCAGAATCTAAGAAAATGCATCCTCTGAGCATCTGTTAAGTAGATTTTTGCTATGCCATATAAATGAGGATCAGACCTAGGTCAGGTCAAGCGCTGTGAAGGACATGCTAAACATATCAATTTGCAGCAATCACTAATCTCTGTTGTCTGCATTTTTAAAACACAAAGTAATAGCTTATTTGTCAACCCAACAGGCAGAATTACTGATAGAATTAACATACATAATACATATTAACATATATAATAAAAGGAGAAAATCTGCAGATTTTTTTAACATGTAAATGTCTTTGTCTCATCTGAAAAAAAACATGGAGGTTTTGCTATTTGCAATTTTTGATGGAACAGTATTAGTAGCATTTGGAAAATAGAGCAGGAGTATTCTAAGCACATCCATTAAGAGACACAAGCCTGGAAACCTTACAAAAAACCAGAAGTTCCCGCTTATCTACATTAGCCTTTGCTTTCTTGCCTCAGCAGAGATGAAGGGAATCAGAACAGATTAGGACAGCTAGACAGACAGACAGACTGACCAACCAACCAAACTACCTCCAGGCCTCTTCTGTTAAACAGGTGGCACTCTGCTGTTGTCAGGAGTCACCTTAATGTACAGCAGTGAACCAACACACACAATGCATTACAGAGACAATGCACATAACATCAGTGGAGGAGGCAAAAATCTTGGCTTCACTGGCATTGTCACTCTTGCAGCTTATCCAGACAATGGCTTTTGTTAACTGTTACTTGTACCAGAGAGGCAAAGGACAAAGTATAGCTATGCAGAGTAATTTTTAAAAGAAAGAAGCTTTTCTACAGGAGCCCTGGCACTGATAAACATTGACAAATTAAACTTGTTTCATTAAATTAGGGCTAACTGTATGATTGTTTTATGGCACAGACAGTTATCCCCTAGAATTCTGACACAGACAGAGAAATTCCATGTTTTGCCTTCTAAGGCTAAGGTGAATTTCCAGCAAGGGGCAAAAATGAGAGGCTGTGACAACGTGTAGTGCTAGGAAAAGAAAAGGTCAACAAGAGTTGAGTGTCTCAAGGACCAGTCTCCAACCTGATTTCATTTAGTGTTTCAATAACAGTCTCAGTCTAAGAAAAAAGACTGTACTAATTAAATGTTTTGATGACAAGAGTGACCACCCCCACCTCTTCCAAAAAAACCCACCACCCAACATTGAAAAGCTATCCTAAGTGGTACATCAAGGGACAAAAACTTCTTCTTCAACTTTGGATCTCACTACAGGAAAGTACCTGTGGAAGAATGAGAGAATTACAGCTGGTTTATGCAGTCAAGAGCTACCCAAGTGAGAAAGGAAAAGAAAGTGACCCAGTTGTATCAAGCAAGATCCTCTGTAGAGAACGCACCTGAAGCTTCACCCTGCGTAAAACCTGGATATCTAACATTGTGCAAGACCACTTCAGTGAAAAAAAAAAAAGGAAAAGAAAATATGAACTAAGCCCAGTTTGCTATTTTAAGTTTACGCTGGAGAAGTTATAGGTCTAAGAGGAGGCTCTGGGGAGACCTTATAGAAGTCTTCCAGTACCTAAAAGGCGCTTATAAGAACAACTGGGAGAAACTCTTTAGCAGGGTTTGTTGCAATAGGACAAGGGGTAATGGTTTCAAAAATACAGGGAGGTAGATTCGGACTGGATATAAGGAAGAAGTTTTTTACACTGAGGGTGGTGGAACACTGGCACAGGTGGTGGATGTCCCATCCCTGGAAATGTTCAAGGCCAGGTTGGATGAGGCTCTGAGCAACCTGATTTGGTTGGAGATGTCCCTGCTCCTTGCAGGGGGCTTGGACTAGATGGCCTTTAAAGGTCCCTTCGAACCCAAACTATTCTATGATTCTATGATTATGTACAAACACATCAGGAAGATGAAAAAATAACTGCTTAAGTTAAAGACAAGTATGGAACAAGGATCTTTACATTATCAGAACTTAATAAAGCAGTAGGAACATTAAGACAGGAACTTAATTCAGTGCTTCAGCCTCCTAAGTTTTCATTACATGTTTAGGATCACGGTCAGCAGCTACTGTTGTTTGCATGAAAAATTAGGATATTCAAACTTCAATGTTATGCTATTAGGACTGAAAGAGAAAAAAAAAAAAGTATTTTATTCTATCTGCAAGTAGAAGCTTGGAAAAATCCACAAACATGTTTACATTTAAAACACAGAAAATCCCTTATTTCCCTCCATGCCAAGAAAGAATTATCTTTTAATCAGTACACCCAATTTCCCCTCTTTAAAGCATCTTTTCAGTGTTTTCTAAAATCAAATCTAGAGACCAGTGTACAGCTCAGACCACATAAGATCAAACTGCAGTAAACGGTAAGAAACTGTATAGTCAAACAGGAAAAATAAGGGTGCTTCATTAAACTGAAATCAATGAAAGAGTCAGGAAAAAAAAAAGTGTTTTCATTGATACCTTTAGTCATGCTTCCTCAGTGACTCAGACTTTGGGTCAGACCTTAAGATCACAACTGGAATAAAATTTTAAAATACTGCATCAAATGCAACTGTTTATTAAGAGTCTCATTACGGAGAGGATGTTTGTTGCAACTAATGATTTTGTTTTATTTTTGAAAAGAAATTTTATAAATGTTTTTCGGGCAATAATACTTAATGATACATTTCAATTCCATTTTACTTAAATTATAAAACCACAAGAGTCAGTTTTTCATTGCAGAGCTGAAGTAAGTTCCTTCTGAATCATTCAAATCTGCATTTTGCAAGGCGTTATCCTCATTTACCTAAATTGTTGTTTGACAGGATATTTTTCTAAAGGAGACACACATCCTGGTGAAGACTTCACCAGAAAACGAAGAGCCCAGCCAAATGAACAGCACCTTTACAAAAAAAAAAAAAAGAAACTATGGTACTGAAACGAACATATAGATGTACTAGCAATTTCCATAACTAGAAAAAGAAGCTGTCTGAAGGTGCTGTGACTAATAAGTCACCAAATCAGCACTTCTTTTATGGCAGCTTTCAAGAGAGACCCAAATAAATCAGATTTGTCATAACTCTAAATACCATTTGAAATGTCAGCTGGGATTTCAAACTCAGTGTACCACGGCAATGTGTTTGTAAGCCTTGACTGCACTTCACAAGAAGCCTGTTGTTTCCAGAGATCAAGAAGCCATTTTCTGTGGGAGAAATTCTTCAATTTTTTCCAGTCATCTTTCTTCTATCTGTTCATATCAGATAAAGATGCTCATTCTCTTCTATCTGAATGTATTTCCTCCTTAACAAACACACTGCTGAGTATGTAAAAGCTGTTCTATCAGACACTGTTTTAAACAATGCTGGCTTTTTACCCATTTGGTTTTCAAAAAACATGGGTGACAGCACAGAGCAGTCATATTGCCTGTACTAGCAGGCAGCTCATTTACTTTCCATGTTTTAAAAATGTCCCTTTGCCTTAGAAAAGGTCTCTATTCCTCAAAAGCCCTCTGCTGACATGTAAGTGGTCATTCATTTAAAAGAAAGTGATAAGGGGTGGGATGGAATCTCACAGTAGCTTATTGGTTTTATTTGTATTTTTGCATTTTGTTTTTCAGTCATGATAAACCAAATGCTTAGTCTGAGATAGATTAAAGTCTAATAGAAGAGTAATCAACAGAAAGCAGGAGTATAAAACACATTGGACTGGATTTGTTCAGGGCATGGTAGCTGTACGTTACCTGGCTTACCTGTGCCATTACTCTCCTGGAATCATTCATTCACAGGAAAACCTGTCCACATCATTCATGACCACCAATCCTCAGATTTATACCACAGTAGTTAGGGACTACTCTAAATTAATAAGACCTCACTCACCAATAGGCTTCGTGCAGCATTAATTATACATCATTTTCTGTCTACTATATGAAGACAGCAATAGAGGAAGGGCAAAGAAAGATCTGACTTGGTTTTGTGCAGGGACATCCTCCTCAGACTTAGTCTGCCTTTATGCAGCTATGCCAGATTTAGAATTATATCACTTTGTCAGCACAAAGTAATGGCAATTCAACAGACAATTTAAATGTGAAGTAATATCCTTGGTGGCACTTTATCGCTTCTCTGACAGTTGGGTCAGTTTAGGACATTACATTGTCCTAAACTAAATTCATGCTAGTGTAGAGACATCCCAAACAGGTATTCAGGTATCAAAGCTGTGTTTCAATTAGGTTCACTAGAGAACTGATTTATTTTTGCTCTGCTTTCCGTTCTATGCGTATGTATTTTGTCAGTACACTTTTTTCCAAGCCATCAATACATTTCTATTGTTTTTGAAGAACTGTATGTTTACAAAGCCTTAGGAACAATCTAGTTTATACAAGAGATAAGCCCCTTACATAAAGCAATAAACTCCACCTTCACAAAACTCCCATATGACTCCCAAAGAAACAAAGGCCACCATCACTGAAATAAAAAATTGCCAGTGTCCTGCTCACCTTCAGAGACCAGAAATATTATTTCCCTGAAAAATCTCACTGCAGCACAAGAATAAATGGTGCAGCAAAATAACTCTACCCATTTATGTAATCATTTTAAGATTGCATTTTCAGATACATTTTCATAATAATGTAAGCCTATAAATTCATTTTTAAAAGAAAGTTTTATCCTCTATACTGAAACAAAGTGAGGAAAGAATTCTTACCTCCTTTTTTTCAGTCTTGTAACTCTTATAACAAAGCCAATATTAAAAGGGCTTGTTCTCTGATATTCTTTGGAGAAAGATATTATTCATTAACCAGTGTGATATATACGGTGACAGAGGAAATTATTTCCTGTTCTAGCTTAAAACTCCATTGTGCATGGTGCAAACACTGAGTAAAGAGGATGTGCAGTCTATGAAGTGGCAGACACAGAGAAGGAAGGCAGCTGGGCAGAAATGTGCTGTCAAAACACTCCGTACTGGTGAACCAGACCCCACATAATTACAGGAAGCATCCTGGGTAATTCAGGAACATTTAAATCTCTCTGCTTCTGCAGGCATTTAGCTGAAAGGAGTAAGAATTCCTGCAGAAAGTGAGCACTGTACAATAGCAGGAATGGAAAAGAATAATTTAGATAGCATAGTCTTTCTCATAGTATCCTGTTCCACATCCCTCTTGTAAATATTTGATTTTTTTATTAAATCTGACAACTACAGAAATGCATCCACTGCTTTTGAAATTTTTGTAATTATTCTATCTATATGCATGCACCAAAAAGCATGATACCTATGTAATGGAGTACAACATATTGCCCGTATACAGGTATAATCCGAGCATAAGATACACTCATATCTTAGCTACCAGCACTGCATCCAACCATGAAAGAGAGGCCAGACCAACAGTTACATGGGGAAGCCAGCTCTGAAACTGCAGACCTTCCTTGGAAACTCTACCTAAATTTTAGGAGGAGAGCTCCTGGGCCCATGATAACTGCAGCCATCATATTCAAGAGCTGCTGGTCTTGGAACTTCCATACTCATATGGGTGTGAAATGTTTTTCTTAAAGCCACTAGGACTCTAGCTGTGGTTTTCAAAAGGTAAAATTACCTGTTATGGTGTAATTTCCCCATATAAGGGTTAGCCCACCAGCTGCACCGGCTGAGTGTTTAGTGGACATAGGAGAGTTAGCATCACCCATTTATACATAAGTGAAGGAAGGTACTTCTGACTTAAATTTGGGTAAAGACCTAAGCTAACATCCAGTAAACTCCGTGGAATCTTATGTACATCTTTAATGCACACGATAACAGGATGTAAACGATAACAGAAGAAGAGTCTTTGTTTATAAATAACATCTCATATTGATTCTTTTTTTAACAGTAAGTCAATAGGACAGAAAAATACATTTTTCAGCAAAATGAATGCCTTTGTGTTAACTACTTCATAGTTTTGTATTTTCTCAAAGTATTTCTGTAGAGTGTATAAATCATTTGGCTTCATGAGCAGTATGCCAAAGGCTGTTTTTCATCCTGGAATATCAGGTTACTCTTTATTTCCATTAAGATGCATTCTCCTCAGTCTATACAAATTGTATTTCCCCTTCTCTGCAATTTCAGAAATGATTTATCAAAAAAGAATAGGACAGAAATATTTTACACTTCAAACTTTATCCATTTCAAAAAACGTTCTAAAAGCCCAAGCAGGAATTCAGTTCTGCAGATGCATAGTGTTTCCTTAAAACAATGAAACTGTTGATGTTTCCTCAGAAACATCATAACCTTTCCTGGATCCACAAAGGCAGTATTACATAGCAACAGGATAAAATGCTCTCAGTTCCACCTATTCAAACACAGCCCACTACTATTTTAAAATAGCTAACTAAACTGTATTAAAAGCTTACTCAGTACCCTTTGCCAGTAAGTACAATTTCTTAGAAGTATTGTTAAGGGGTCTAGAAGTGAACTTAGGAAACTACAAACAGGAGGAACCTTTTGGATCATCAAGTCCTATTCTCTGCTGCTGCAAGGGCACCATGTCAAGTATTATCACTGTAACAAACTTTTCCAGTGCCATTTTAATTCTACTTTTGCCTCCATCTTCTCCTGGAGACCTGACAGAAGCTCAGTACTCTCACCTTCCTCTAAATCCAGGGAGTGTCTGGTTCACATCTACTAGAAGCTGTGTTAACTGATGAGCTTATGAAGTGCCAGAATAACCCTTCATTACTTCTCAGCCTCTCTTCAAGGTGCTTCAGTTCCAGAATTTCCTTGCCCAAGTGCCAAGTGCTTCCATACAATCTCTCCAGTAATTTATTTCCCAGGAAATAAATGGAGTGCTTTAGCCAGGCTCAGTACATGTAGACTCATTCATTTAAAAATCAGCCTCTTTCCTCTCCTATATAGTATCAAATTTTATTGCCGTCAGTCCATCTTCTCACTAACACAGTATTTTTTGCTATGTTCTGATTTTTCCAATTTTCCTTGTCCTATATATTGAAAATACTTGTCTCAACCGTCTCTTCCTCCTTCTAAATTTCTCATAGTAACAGAGCCATACTTCTCTATCTCTAGCTACAACTGGAACAGATATATCTGCTTCTGATTCCTTAGATGTTTCTCCAACCTTGGTTATTTAAGCTGAAGCTGCTACATCGCATGGCTGCCCAAGTGTGCCCCACTTTTAATTGTTTTTTTTTTAATTGGTATTATTGGTATTACGAGAGGAAATAGCTAGTAAATATGTAGCCAAAAGGAGTACAGAGAAGAGGAATGGAGCAATAAGGATGCACAGAAGGGCTTGGGGAGAAAAAGACTGTTGTCTTACCAAAGGAGGAAGGCCAGTCTTGGAGGGAGACAAGCAGCAAGCATGGAACTGATGCAAAGGGAGAAGTGGGGTTGCAGTTGGAGTGCTGAAAGAGCTGGAGGCTGTGCTTCACAGGGTATGGGCTTTTGATATATATATAACATCAGATTAAAACCCAAGAAAACTCTGAGTTATGAGCCTATAATTCCACCTCACAAGGGTTCTGGTGGCATATAAAACACTGTACTAGTTTATGTCACCTGACCCTACAGTGAAATCAGAGATCCATAATTCACAGTTAGTTACCTGCTGGTTTCCCACAATCAGAAATTTTGAAATAAGTTAGTAATGTTAATGAAAAACCCCAGCTACTACTATGTCAAAAAGAAAAATGAATTTCTGATTTTAAAACTAAAACAAAAAATAAAGAATATAACACAGGAACAGTGTATTTGATTCATATTTCATGCTTTTCCCTCACTTAGGCAAAAGTTGGCCAATGTAGATTTTTAATTAAATTGTGAATTTAAAAAGAAAAAAAACCACTTCATTCCATTCATTAATGTAGGCAGTAACATAGCATTCATATGATATGCCTTATTCTGTATCATAAAAGATACAGTTGAAGGTGAAACTATTCATAAAATAGATAGATATGCTGTACTGTTTCGTTTTGAGGTTGTAATATTGAACTACAGATTCCCTTGTATGCAAGGTAAAGTCCTGTTGTAATCGTAAAGTAGATGAACACTAAGTAAGATAAAATTAATATTTACTTGCTTTGAAACCAGACATTAAGGACTCTAAAACACTGTGAGAAGCCACTATTGTATAAGCACTTTGTAACGCTGTAACATTACTAACAACATAACCAGAGACAATGCATGAGCATTTGTACCACTGCTAAGCTTTTTATAAGAATAGATATGTATAGAAATAATTCATAACTGCCAAGGGTTAAAGGGAAATCTGTAGTGTAACTACATGAAAGGGTATGGGAAAACATGTATAAGCAGTAAAACCTGCAAGGTAAGAATAAGAAATTGTAGTACTGTCAGGAAAAATGTATAGTGAAGCCAGAGCAGAAACTGCCTCTTTTTTGTTTCTAGGAGGAGGTGAGGAGCACAATGATGAGAATTTAAAAATGGGGAAGGAAGAGGTTGCTCTTCTGTGTCAGCTCCCCTTATCAAAGAGGGCTGGAGCCTGGCCCCTCAGCCTCAGTGACTGAGACCAGCGTGGACCACAGCCACCAGCACTAATGACACAGCATCCGCTCCATGGGACTGTACGCACACAGCTAGTGTGGGATATGATCGTTAACAACCATCTGTTTGAATGTTTGAATACTCAGTGATAATGACTGATAATGAGTAAGAGCTCACCATTAGCACAAAGTGTATCACTAATGAACATCAGTCAAGCAAAGGGAGCTCTGAAGTTTGCAACCAGCCTGATGCATCCATCTTCCAACACGCCCACTGCAGTAACCTCTCACTCCCTGACACTCTCACGCCCCTAGTCAGTCACAATGCCCTCCTGACAGTGGTAGACTCATTTCCATGTCCAAACCTGTCATAACAAAAGCTTCCTACCACTCATACTTAGGGTTCCCTTACACCGCTTAAAATTATTTTACACCCAGCGACGCTCAGACACACACACACCCACCAGCTGTATTTACTACACTTTCTGTTACATTTCCCTCACCTGTTATTGGACATCACTCAAAAAACTCAGTATTTTGATCCATGGTTTGTGCTTTCTTTAGGTAAATATCTAAAAGGACATAATTTTCATCTTCCAATAACTCAATGACAGATAAGAATTAGAGTCAATTGCTGCAGGAGGGGAATGTATTTTCAGTTAACTGCAATAACCATTGTCACAATGTATCCATAATGACAACAACAATCATTTCCAATTTTTTTCCAGGTTCATGCTCAATGTTAACATTACAGTGAAAAAGGTCAGAAATAGACTCTTCAACTTATAATCTGGTTCCAGTGATACCTAAACACATACCTCAAACTCCCATGGTGTCACAAATGTGTTGTTACTAAAAAAAAAAATTCTAATCATTTTAATCTCCAACTTAAATACCTCCTTTTTACCTATTAGGTCATAAGAAAAACATATTACAAGTCCAGATGACATCTTTTCAGACTGCTATAAGAGTTTTAAGATTTCATAGGCAGAGTTAGTGTGTAATAAAAAACCCAGATATGTAGTGTGTTGAAAGAACATTATCTGAAATTTTTTGAGCTTTACACTGTCTTGTCACTGTATCCTTTATGAGAGCTGGGTAAAAGGACTGATGCAAAATCACCAAGGGGTTCAGAAAGCATTCCAAACTTGTCTGCTTTCCAGCACAGTCCCACTGAGTTTCAGCAGCATACTTCACTCATCACCGTAAGTAGTGATAAAATTTTTGAACCATGAGTTTTGTTATGTGGTTGAAGCAAATAATGGCTTGGGGGTTTTGTTTGCCTGTTTGTGTGTTGGTTTATTTTGTTTTTTTTTTCCTTAACCAAGTTTCCTTGCCTTCCGATCTTATAACTGAGGTGACAGTGAGTTTACCTCAAAGACCACCAGTAAATGGGTAACTATGTGTGATCCAAAACAATCACAAAAACAAACCGCACAAGGTACTTCATTATTTCTCTAGTCAGAAAGATGATACAGGATTTTTCGGTTGGTTTTCCAACCGAATCGCCAGCAGAGAACAACCTTGTCAAAGGACAGTGTTTATTTGCTACCTATGAGGATTTGCTCTTCAGGGAGAGACAGGCCTTTGCGGGAAGTTATGTCTTCTCTCTGAAGACAAAATTGTAGCCTTCAATGATGCGCAGCAGGGCAAAACAAACAGTTTACACAACTTTCTGCATTTTTAAGGGAAAGCCTTTCTGATGGGAAGAGAATTAAGGGACAAAAGTGCATTAAAGGCCAGGGCCAGCTCCAACAGTCCCCTTGCCTACTAAGGTTCTCATACTATTACGATAACTGTTTTTTGTTCTGCTCCAATACAAGCATTTATGTGACTTATGCAAAGCTCAGACTGGTTTACTGTGTGTTTTTACAGTAGTTTTATCAGAAAATATTCTATACGTGAGAAGAAAGCCATGAACATATGGTCCCAGCTACTTGTAGTTTCAAAGAGCTTATTAAATATGCAAAACTAGTACCCACTAATGTGAGTTTTCTGTCATGTGAGAATTACTTGTAAAATCAGGAAACTGATATTGATTTTTTTTTTATTCTGTGTTTACATTCTGTGCAAGAGATCTTCTCAAGTTGTGATTATTTAAATTATCTCAGGTTATTATTTGGGCAACTCCTAACTTAATCCTGGTGTAGGCTAAACTTTTTTATTTTACTGGATTTACTTAAACAAACCCTAAGTTTGGAGTAGGACACATACGACAATAATCAAAATAATGGCAATATCTGCTGGACCTCAGAGAACAACATACGTAAGAATAAACAAGTTTCCACTGTGAGAAAGTATGTAATGCAGTAGACAATAATATTTGTATATTAATAAATACTTGATACATATTTCATATTGTGTATATGCTATAAAGTACTTGGTTATTAATTTTCTAAATTCTATATGTGAGTTATTTACCACTACACTGACTTACAATCCCTATAAATTCATTCTGTATGTCTGTTCCTTCTCTAGGCATAATTAATTACTATATAAACTAATTAGCAGTTTACTTATCTCTTGCATTATCTAATTCACAAACTAAAATATCTTCCTTCACCCTAATTATTTCTTTGTAGAATTTTATATACTACAGGTTGTTTGCTTCATGGTTTTCATTCAGTCAAATATCTACTAGTACCTTTACAAGATTTAAACATACAGCTATTGCATTGATGATTTTGAGGAAGCTTCTTGACCGTGTCATCTAACATTTTAAGAAGTTCATTTCTTTACCTAGCTTGTTTCAGGAGGAGCCTGGTTCATCTAAATACTTAAATATGCATTTAACTTTAAGCGCACAGGAGAATACTCTTGAAATCAGCTAGTCCTTCTAAATTAAGCAGGAGCTTAAGAACCTTGTTGAATTAGAGCATACATGCCTTAAGAGATGCTGAGATAACTTCAGTTTCACAAGCAGAAGCTTTTTGGTTTGTCTTTTCTTTTTTTAAACCTTTTTTAAAGCTCTTATCTGATTGAGATAAATTTTCTGGAATTAGCAGAAATTGTGACACCCATGGTATTACTTCTGCACATTTTTCACATTCATTATTCTCAATTTGAATAAATTGCGCAGTTAATATTGCATTTCCCTTTATTTATGTGACTTGGTTTCTACAGTAGTCAGGCTTCTTTTCAC
>WHYT01015967.1:318217-346580 GCA_009806455.1 Tetrax tetrax
AGATAGAGACACTAAATCCTAAAGAAACAAGACTGCTCCCACTTGAAACCAGGAAGGGTGCCAGTGAACTAAGAGTGCATAAAGAGTAAACTGTGCTACTGTCAGAATCGATCAACATGTTTAGGACAATCTAGAAGTAAGCCTCATCAATAAGCTAACTATCTCCACTAATACCTGCGAATCCGCATGGATTTAAATTCCAGGCCTAAATAATAGGTTTGTTTTACTGACTATCCAAGATGATGACCCCAGTAAAAGACCAAGCATGAGGGCAGAAAATACAACTGTTTGGGGTTACTTCAGTGATCTTCATGTACTCAAGGCAAATTTCACATACATACATTGTAGAGGACCCTAAGCAGAGGTAAGAAATTGTATAGGTCAATGGCCAATGACTGTCTTCCAATGAAGCATCGACTCCTAGTATCTCCTGAGAAAACCTCCACTAGCCATCAGAGAATGTGTGGGGCCAACTTTTTTGGTACGTGAAGACTGGAAGATGTCAAATGTGTCTGCCGCCTTAAAACAGGTTTTTGGATAGTGTGAAGTAGCATGAGGAGGTACTGGACTGTAAGTCTGGCAAGTATATAAGGCAAATAAGTAAAGGCTATTTAGAGTACAGAGATTCAGCTATTATATAATTTTAGTTGCCTGTTTAGATTCTGTTACAGGTTTAGTAATATTTGGATAAATATAGTAAACTTGGGAAGACTTAGTATGGCTCCTCTAAGTGGAAATCCCACCTTACAAACCTCTTCAGAGTTCTTCAAACAGATTTATGACCATGTGTACAAGATCAATCCAGGTGATAACACTCTACTCAAATTTTAAAGCTATTGTTAAATTTAATGAACAGCTTCCATATGATGCATGAATGAAGACTGTCCTATCAGGAACAAAGACGGTGTTATGTGGATACAGAAGTCCATAAAGTTTTGGATAAGATACAGGCTATCCAGTAAGGTAGCAGGAACCAGACTCAAAACAAACAGGACGAGTTCGTTCCATGCATCAGGCAGTAGCTCTCTGTGATAAAGGATGGTGTGGATGCAATTTATACAGCTCAGAGGAAGAGTGCAAAAGTAATGAGAAGAAAGATCCAGAGCAGACTACTAATTAAGCAACAACAGGGTCAGGAAATTTCTGAGCTGAACACAGCTGGAGATTAAGAGAGAGTCAGAACAGTGTATATGATTTGTCTCTTATTACTTTTTCTTCTGTGCCTGCTTATGGCCACTGTTAAAGACCTCTTACTGGGTTGAACAGACCACCATTCTGCACCAGTGCAACCTGTTCTCATGTAGGAAAGGACCAGCACAGCCTGGGCTGCACGGACGTGCCAGCATGTCGGGCAGCCAGTGCTGCCATGGGGTTCCTCCCCTCCTCCTCCGATGGGAAGGAGTAGGAATGCTGGTAGAGAGCAGGAGGAAAATGGGTCAGTTTGGCAAACAGAACTGAAGTGATGCCCCTCACTGAGGGCATATGGCAAAACCCCACAGAAAACCTTGCATATACTTCATGAGACAAGCAAAAGATCTTTTTAATTCTAATGAGCAGGAGCAGCTTTTCAAAATTCCATAATTCACTGTTTGTTGATTTGTATATTAGCAACCACTTCTTCACTTATAATGGTTTTGTTATTTGACAGGTTGCAGTATTTATTGTCCCTACAGCAAACAAAGAAAATATCAGCAGACACCTTCCCCAATGCAAATACAGAGAAATGAATGCCAAAGAAACTAGAAAATAATAGACATTTTAAAGTGTGATAATATGATAATACAAAGTTTTCTCAAAGATATTTTAATTAGCAAGTGAACTACAGTTATAACTAAGTCCATTGCATCAATAATGAGTACCCCAATAATTTCTTTTCAGTAAGTAAAATTTACTTCAGTTGTAATTTATGGTATATCCTTACAGTTCAGCATCTCCGTAGTAACCCTCCTCCATCTCATACTTTCCAGGGAGTTGATTAATTTAACGTCCAAGTGAGTGCAAAATATTATTTATTTTCATTATTATCACCCTAGTAAGATTAAACTGGTAATCACTTTGATTCTAACCAAAAGCCATAAATATCTCCTTGCCTTCTCTTTTACATTTTATTTCCTATACCATCAGCCTGAAGTTGCAACAGCAGACTGGGCTTGCACACTTGGCTGCTCCCCACGCTCAGCAGCAGCTGATTTACTCAGTTGTTTAAATAGACTGGCAGGCTGAGCTACCACTGGTGTTCAACAGTCAGCCTCACCTGCTCAACCTATTGCTGCCAAATTCAAAGGGTTTTTTTCACATCTTCTTTTTAAATAACACAGTGGTGGAATATTCAGCTTGCACATAGCACCACATTAAGCAATACCACACAAACTGGAGGACAGGATTTGCATTGCTGAGAAACTAGAACAATGGGTCAGGAAAAAAACAGAATTCTGTTCAAATAGGACCATTTAAAGATACAATCGGGGAGAAATCATAAGCTGAGGGGGATAATAAATGAGGCTGCATTTTGGTGGGGTACAGGTTGAACGTAAATCAACACTGTCAGACCATGGTGTGACATCAGTGGCTGTGTGAATGTAAACAGCAGCAAGAAATTTCAAGTTACTTACTGCACCATCCAGCACCAGCAGTGCCTAAATCTAAGAACTGTGCCTTGCTTTTGGGCACGCTCTACAAGAAGGATGCACATGCACGGAAGGCAGCCTAGAGAGGAGTAAACAACATATTCAAAGGCCTGGAGAACATGAAACCACAAGGAAGAGCTGAAAGAATTGGCTTTTAGTCCAAAAAAGCAAAGCCTGAAAGGAGGAATGATAACAGACTGTGAAGGACTAGTGCAAAAAAAAATGAAAGGGAATGGATTGTTCTTGGTATCTATGAAGGACAGAACAGAATACAAATATGGACTTAAATTGCACTAAAGAAGATGTAAGTACATTTCCAAGAAAGCTTTCTATAGACAAGGACAGTGAACAAACAGAAGAGCTGATCTGAGAAAGATATAGAGCCTGCATTATCATGTATTTAAACAAAATGTAGGACAAGTATCTGTCAGCATCTGACCTTATTCTGAGGCAGAGGCAGTAAACTAGATGACTTCGCAAGACTCATGGAGCTCTCTTTTGCATAAGGAAATTGTTTAATTGGCTAGTCTCCACATTAAGAATCTTCCCATAGATACAGATACTCTGTTTCAGAAGAAGACAGAGAATGTAGCCTGATAATCATGTAATTTCTTGATCAGGTGGAAGCCTTGAAACCATCTAAAGTAACCCCTAGGCCCTTTGTAGGTGTGCTCACAGCACTCCTCAAAAAGCATTTTAGCCACAAGAAATTGCGAAAGTCCAGCAAATTAAGTTTTAACCTCAGTTACTCTCCTTTATCAGTGATAATCAACTGTAAATTGCATCTTCCATGACACGTGGGCCCTCAGTTGTTTGCCTTGGCCAGAATTAGAGTCTGCATACCCTAGGCAATGGGTCAAGTCCCTAGAAATTCCCCTACTGGTTTATATTTCTACAGCATCTTATCTCCCAAAGTCCTTCATGATGCTATGCGGACATCCCATTGAAAGGGAATCAGGTCTGAGCAGAGAAAGCAAATGAAATGAAAACTCAGCATGCCGCATACTGTAAGAAAAGATCAGAAGAGTAATTTTGGCAATGACAAGAAGAAAAAGTGAGGCTGGATCTTCGACATGCACAGTGCAGGCACACCCTCCTTTGGAGGATGCCGTTCAGAAGAATTACTTGCTTCTAAATGGATTCCATGAATATATTGCTCCCCAAACCATGATTACGCACAGCGCAAATATATCCCATTTGAGTTCTCCTAAAACTCTAATGTATAACAGCAGGAAAGCAAACTGCGTTTTCTAAATGTCAGAAAAGTTTAATAAAGCCTGAAGACGGATATGAATGTGCCTGTCTTTCACTCAGAGCTGTAATTCGCAGTTATCAATGATGATGTTCATTACTGAAACACAGTGCAATGATTGAAGTATCTAATTCAAACTGTGTGCATTAACTAAAAATACATGCAATCATAATTCAATAGGCAGACTCCCTATGCCAGACCCTTAATAAATGTAAATTATCAATTAAGGATCTGGTCCAGCTTTGCTATATCTTCCTCCCAATTTAAAAGAAAATGCCATTAGTTGTACATAAGAGATACTGATGCTTCTTTTTTAATTAAGCACAGCAGGACTTTTACATTTTTATGGCACTTCCTAAAAGGAGCTCACAGATCAATCTACTCAAAGATTCCATACCGCTCAGAGAAGACCTAAAGATGGAAAGAGTCATTATGAGTCCAAGATTGGTACTAACCACAATGCCAACGATTGCTGACAATCACAAAAAGAAATGGAACCTGTCTGTAGTACACATTAAAGGCAAAAAGAGATGCTTAGCAAATATAAATGCTAATGAAAAAACTTACATCTAAATAATGCCTGATGAGTTCATGAATTCAAATTATTTCTCAGAATCTTGTATTAACTATCATTTAATAGCTTAGTTAGCATAAACTCATTTCAAAGCTGTCAGAAGCTGTACTCTCTATTCCAGACTGTGCAAGGTTAAGTAATGTCCAGTCCCAACAACTGCCCATCTGATACACTCTAGGTAACCGTGTGGCGAAAACACTAGCCTGCTTGCACAAAACATACTACAAAGCCACATACTTCTCACTTCACCGATCCATTTATTTGCCCAGACTGAGCTCTTGCAAGTGTAGCTTGTCAGAAGAGTAACTGGGCTCACAGGCCCATCAATCAATAAATCCAAATGGACAGTAAAGCTTATTCTGAAGTTCAGCACAGAAGATTTTGTGAAGAAGCTGTAGGCCCCTGAAATACTTAGTGATGTAAATAAATTCACTGTGATGTCTCTGCATGTTGCCATGAATAAGTTAAAGGGACACTGTCAAGGTTGTTTGGCTAAGAAATAGTTGGGCACAAAATTTAAAACAAATAAAGCCCACACAAGACTTATGGTGCAACCCAATAAAAACAAACCTGAGACAGCTATTGTTTGGTGCTTGCTGCTTTTGCTGTTTTGCTGGGGGTTTTTTTAATATTTTGGTTTGTTTTTAAATCCATGACCTTGAGAGAAGTTGGCTTTCCAAATGAATATATTACAGAAATCAGGAAGCCAACATCTATGTAAGGCACTTTTTGGTAGGGCATTTTGTTTTTGTTTCTCAAAGTTAAATAATAGATGTTGGGAATCAGACCAAATTTAAGTATGCCACTGAAAAAAAAAAATAATAAAACCATTCAGTCAGAAGGTATAACCCAATGTGAGTTGTGCTTTTAAGATTTGCTAACCATTCTCTTAAAGATGTTTTTCTGTATTGAGTTAGAGAATTAAAATTAATCATGCTGTATTTCAGTGCCCAAAGCCTTAATAAATTAAAGAGGACGTCTTTAGTCTCTTCCATAGATACCAAAAAGGATACAGAAAACAGTATCTCACCAAGTATTTATTTTTTTCTTACAAAAGTCAAATATGTAGCCACTGTGTTTCTACTTGCATATCCAGGAATAGAAAATACCTTTTTAAGGAAGCACTAGAGTGATATTAAGTCGCAGAAAAGAAAATGATACCTCTATATTTATTTTGACAAACCTACAATAGGACTATTCTCTTTTCTGTCAGAAAAACATAATCCATGAAGTGCACTCAGATCCTTTCTCTTTTCCTGGTATTTTTTAAAGATATTTTTTCATCACAAACAAAACCCAACCTTATGGAAAATCGATTGCCTCTTCTTTAATATATACTCCTTCAGTTTCTGTCTTGTTTTATTCTGTTTTCCTCAGTGGGGCTTTCAATCTCAACTTGGTCTTCTGCATTAATCAATTCCAACATCACTATGTTACTTTTTTTTTTTTCTTTTTTGCTCTAACACTATTGCTGTTTTTATTATCTAAAACTACAAAAAATATTCCCACCAACACAGAGTAACTATCAAATGCATACAGGCTATACTTAATGCAGGCACCTGTCTTACATTGAGTTGGCTTGTTATTGTCTGGACTGGTATTTTTTAAAGAGCCAGAACAGTACAGTTTAATGGAAATTCTTCACAGCAGGAGTAGGTTATCTTGTGCACAAACTGAAATACGCACTACAGGAATCTTTATCTAGGTTACATATTGATTATTTATAAGTATGTTTTTAAAATAAAAAAAAAATCAAGATAGCTTTGTGGTGTGTTTCACAACAGGAAGATCACAGATTTCTACTGCTCTAAAGGTTGAGATTGGGGCAGTGTTTGTTGTAACCAAAATAAACAGCAGCACGTATAGCCTCACATCTAATATTTGAAACCTGATTCTACAAATGTTAATGATATATAAGGTATATCAGAGACACTTTAGAAAACTACTTATGTAAGCATTAGAGGAGTTTTTGAGTGGATGTGAATGAAGAGATATTGTTAAAAAGATTTAAAAGATGGAGGAAAAGGGAGAAGTCTGAGTTTGGAAGGTGGTACAATATCTAATTTCCAAAATTAGTTATGAAAAATTACAGGGCAGGCATAGCATTCTGAGCAAAATAAATGCATTGAAAAACAAAACAGAGAAGGTCCAAAGGCTTCAAAAGGGATTATTAAACCAAAGAAGTATATAAATTTTCATGATCAGGAGATTCAGGTCATGGAAGTTTTGGCTTCCGGACATGTGGAAAGAAAGCAACTGAGTTTTAAACCCTACTTACTCTACACAGACAAGTTTATGGTGGCCTGAGAATAATTTAATTCATGTTACCACTACTGGAAGCTGGCAGTATGACAGGGGTGACTGTAGAGCTGTTCTCATACATCGTATAGCGCTCTTCACTGAGCCTGTGCCTGAAGTCTCAGAGAAGGAAAGTCTACACGGAAGCTACACGTGGCTTATGCATCTTCCTCCAGCAGTCTCAGCATACTGTGTAAGAGTATGGGTGGGTGGTATGGCTGGAGCCTGGAAGACAGCGATGGGTTTCATTCCACCTTCCTAGGAGCGCTGCACGACACCTGTGTAGAGCTTCATCATCCAGCTCTGAGGTGTGGATCCAAGTCAAGATGAAACTTAAGAAACTAAACTTCACATGGACTATACTAAAAATCAGTACAGAATGGCAAAGCACAAAGCAATACAAGCAGGTGCACAGCTATTTATTTCAGGAGCTTGAATTCGCAAGGATAGAATCTGTTTTTTTCTAGCAGAAGTTGGCAGCTTTGTGGTCCTGGTGGTGGTGTCCTAATTCAGCGTAAAGCTTCCATGTTTGGATGATTCATGATTTGCTGCCTTCCAGAACTGCTATAATGGAGGGAATACATTTTAAACTGAGATGAATTGCACATTTAAAACACATTGCAAAAGATAAGCTAGAAGAAGTGCAAAGAAGTTGCGTTAAATTTGCCGGGTCTGATTCAGCCGGGGAACCCCCTACAGCCTGATTCGTTTCAGAGTTAGGACTAACCCCTACTAATATTCCATAATTATTTCAGTGCACGGTTGTGGTCAGTCAAACCATATGTGTAAGTGTGCAAACTAATTCTCCATGCTTATATGAAACATAGAGTCTTTACTATCCAGCAAACTTACTGTAATCCCCTCATCGCTAATTGTTTTGACATCTGTAGGTGGACTGACTCATTCTTCCAAAAATACAAGGTTCGGAGGACTATGAACTTCTACTGCCTTGTTCTATTTATGGAGTCAAGGGGGGGTTGGGGGGGAGCTGACTTTCATTTACAGAAAACTAATAACTTCTCACAAGCCTCAGTCTAGGAATTCAGAATATGTAGACACACCATCAACTCTTCCCACCTCCCTACCCCCCTCAAAAAGGGACAAACCTCTGTGAATCTGAAGGATTCTATTCAAACATTTTCCAAAGGACTGCTTTTTCATTATTTTTTTCAAAATAACAAATATACTTTTATCTAAACTCAGCTTTTTTGAAGTAAAAACTACTTTACTTGAAAATCAAACTGACACATTTTAAGAGTCTCAGTCTTTTCTTTCATTTTTTCAGTAAAATAATTTGAGGACAATTTTTGCTTCTTTTCCCCTTAATTTTCACTTTCACTACTAAAATGGAAAAAGAAAAAAATATATACTTATCACAAAGATCTAGCTCTATCTCTTTACCTGAAAAACCAACAGCTATATTCTTAGTTAATAAGCCTTGATTCCCAGCAGATGGTAAGTGATGCAGTTTAAGCGTTCAAGTTTACAACTGTCTTTTTTCTATACTCAATTTATTTCCTCCACATCAACATCAAACAAATAAAAGAACCTTAGATGTTACCTCAGCATTTTGCCCTCCTCATACTTAGTAAGTTCTTTATCGAAGAAGAAGTAAACTAGCCATCTTTTAAAATTAGGTTCAAATAGGTGACCTAGATCAAGTAGGTGAACAGTTTTAAGTCTGTATTTATGAACCTCTAGAAACTTATACTGGTTTGATCACATTTGATGGGACTCATCTCACTTTGTGTTACAAAATGCTACACAACTGTCAAGTCTCAGCTAGTTTTCTCTGTTGTCTCCAGAGTCACTTTAGATAACAACTCATCCCATCCATGATCCATATGACATTCAAGTGTGGTTCTCCTTCTGGTGACTGGAGTTACCAGACAGTAAGGTATGATTCATCGCTTAGACATTATGCCAATTTTTCAAACTGTTAAGCAGAGTTTATCCAAATAGCATTTAGAAGGATGTGAGCTCTTTGTTACGATTCAATGACAATGGCTCAAAGCCTGAATATTGCAGAGCATGGAAGATGAAACATTAGAGATCATGAAAATTAAGAAAATAAATGGTGCAGGTTAGTAATACAGGAAGACAAAACACAGATTCCAGTAGAAGAGGAAAGACAAAGCCATTGCTTCTTGACACAGTCAAGTCAGTTCAAGCACAGGATCAGGCTTTACTACCCTTACACACTCATGAGAGTGGTCCTGAAACACAGAACAATTATTAATTATATTCCCAAGTTGCAAATACAATATTGGAACTAAATGCACCAAGTTCGTGAGCCTGAAATTTTTTTTTTTAAAATAAACCTATTTTTAAAAAGTGGTTTTATCTTCTTGTTTGGTGGGATTTTGCTTTTCTGTTTTGTAATTGGGGCCTGAAAGTGTTATAATAACTTACCTCCAAAATACTTTTTATGCGGTGATTTTCACCAAGATACATTAGCAACCTTGCAACACACCCCTCTTGAGGTTGAGAAGCAAGGGCTTGTTGTCAAGGGAGGTTTGTTTAATTTGCTGTGCTTTTTTTTGCAGACAGCTCAGACTATTTCAAATGGGCATTCAAAGTTCTTACTCAGAGTGAACCAGATCATTAAACTGTGGCTCCCACTGTGCTCACATTTACGTGTGTATATGACTTCACTCACATGAGTAACCTTCTTGACCTCTCTCTGGGATCATGCACCAGAACTGTATTAGGGTTTGCCTGTCATCAGAATGAGGAATAAATACAAACAGTCTAGTTATGAGCTAAAAGCATATTGCAAAACTTTCAATAAAGAAACTCCAACTTTTATACTGAAAACTAATAGAATTCAGTTTTGTCAAGATTTTTTCTGGGTTAGCATTAGATCTGAGAGAAGCCTGAAATCCTTCCAAGTGAGAATACTTTTTTGACAGCCCATTAATTTAGCCCTGCTCTCTATGTCATTTTGTTTGCCTTTCTGATCACTTCTGAATCACTGTGAAAATGACATTTCAGAGTTACGCAGGAAGGTTTTTGGGGGCACCATACTAAAAGAAGATTGTAAAAAGGATAAGAGGAGGAGCTGCCATCTGACGTTGCAGACTTTACAGTCAAGCTAAATTCACTTATCAATTCCCATCCTATCATCTTTCATTAGTCAGCTCAGTGCAGGGTCTGAACACCTCATGGGCTACTTGTCACGGGGACCAAAAGAGAGATAAGAAATGATCTAAAACTATTTCCCTTGACAGCATGGACACAGATGGAGACTTCATTCTGACCATATTGTCTGCTTTAGTGCCATCCCTGAAGCCATTAACTATAATAATGACAGGGCTCAAGTTATTTCTTCACAATTTCCTGGTATTTTTTGCAGCATTACATCAACATGCTGAGTCTTATAACAAGCCTCTGTGTTTGTCCTTGAAGGCGGCTGCCATGTGAAAAATGCTCAATCTGAGGTATTCACTTCTCAGCAGAAATACAAATAGGAGTTAAAACACCAATTCTGTACAGTAACTGATCTAACACAAAATAGAAACATGTTAAACTCATTTGTTGCATATCTGTGCTTTCTTGTATCAGGGCCTGAGGATTTTGTTAAACCTTTCTGGCATTTTAGTAATGATTAAAACCAGCAGATAACAGTTACTATTACTGATCTGTTGTAATCTGTTTCACGTCAAATTTTTGTGAAAATTACCACAAGATAATTATTTTCCTCACCTACAGGAAAAACAAAAAACTACTGTTCTCAAAATTACTGTTTAATAAAAACAACAAAATATATGCAGACTGATAAAATTAAGAAATACCCCTTCCAGTTTTTTTTTTTTCCCTGCATTCCTACTCAGACAAATTATAGAGCTCCCTAAGTGTTGAGCTGTAATAAGCAGCTTCTTAATTCAAGATCTGGAAAATAAATGCATTTAAAATTCAAAATTACAGTAAATGAAGAAACAAGGGGGTGAGTGATATAGGGATGGGCCATGACTGCCTAACATCAGAAGTTTGGGTGGAGTTCCTAACAAAAGAGTTTCACATCTTCGAGAGGATGAAAGGACTGAACAAATTTTGGCAGAAATGCTATTTCTGACATCAGATTTTCCTAATTTGCTTATTCGTATCAACTGGACATTTTCTAAAAAAGGAGCTACGAAAGGCCTGGCACAGATTCCCGACCCTCTGGATGACAGGGGACACTGATACCTCTGGCCATGCCCTCCTGCTAGGCTGGCACAACAACCTCAACTTTTTCCTCAGATTTGACTCCAAAGACAGGAACTCAGGGTAAGCTAACAACTGCTATATACACATCTAGCAAACTTAGCTGAAAGTCACTGCAATAATCTACAATGCAGCAAGTGGAGTTCAAAATAGCTCAAATTTAAAAAACAACAACAACAAAAAGTAGCTTAATAAGGCACTCTAAATAGCTCATTTATGAGAACAACATTATCTATCTACCCTGTGCCAAGGAGTTTCCCACTCCAGCAGGTACCCTGACAGTAGGGAAGCAGAAAAAACAAAACGGAATTGTTAGAGTGATGCATTTTCTACTCCTAACACTTTTATCCCAGGTGTAGTTATGTCAGTTTTTACATGTCAGGCCAAATTCAGCCCTTGGATGCCACTCTCACAACCGCCATCATGTCCAATGGGGCTGCACACACATCTGCCTTCACAGGGCAGAGTCTGCCCCTTAGATCAGTGAAGGCATATTAGGAGGTGTTTACACACATACAGTAAATTAAGAAAGAGAAGCATCCTGAAGAGTTGTGAAATTCACCCCATTGTTTGTCTGATTTCATTTACTTAGAAACCAGCTGAAATTACCACTCCCTCCAGTTAGCCTATGTGTGATCCGTGGAGTTTCCCTTTCTGCTGCGTTTGACCTCCCCATGTGAGCAGGTATTCACACCTGTGCTATTCATAGTGCTGCTTGTCAATACAGTGCAGCAACCCAATTTCCATGTAATTAGGATGGTAGCTTTGACGCTCAGAGCTACTGTTCTGCAGAAATTAATAGGGAGACGTTTGGTCCCTGTAATCATAGTGATGTTTATAATTTGCTGCAAAGTAATTCAGCTAATAGGATCTTAACTAGAACAAGCTCCATGGTGAATGCATAGCATGAATGCGAGCATGTGTTGGACTAACAGTTACTTGCAGGTGATAAAACGGGTTGCCAGCTTGAGTGTCATGTAATTTAACAGGATAATTTGCAAAAGTTGCTTGAAATCTTATTACTAAAAAATACTGGAACATTTAAGTATCAAACATATCTAGTCAAAAGGCCTCATTCAGTCAGGTAATCATTCATTTAAACCTGAAGTTACAGAGATACTGTGTAATAGCTGGATGAATTTGTGAAAGGCCAACTAACCATGTGTGTATTAAAATAATATCTTAAAATAACTATGTTCCTCATATTAAAAATTCTTTTGTGTTCCTACATCCTTTAAAAGGGAAAAAAAAATATATCTTCTATTGGGAAGACTGAAGGAAAGAGGTTACAGCTGAAGTCCCTATTTCAACATATTTTTTTAAAAGCCTGTGAAATTTCATCAAGAATCATAGCTCACATACCTCCCAAATGAAGAGTATAACCCTCTCTTTGCATTTACCTTTATGCACAATTGTATCACTTTGAACTCTAACATCTAGTATTATTTTAGGGCTAGAAATATTACCTAAAGAAAGGCTTCCATTGGCAAATTGGGAGCACTTCACTTGCCCTCCAAAGGCCACATATGACAACAATAAACACATGAAAAGGAGATGCATGAGGTGCTTCAAGTCTGTTTCATGCAAATAATAATACAATAATGTTCTGGTTTGGTTTAGTGAGGCGGGGCTACGGTGGCAGCTTCTGTAGGAAGCTGCTAGAAGTTGCTCCCCTTTGTTCAGTGGACTTGGCTGGGCCTAGGGCGGACCTGCTGCTGGCCAAGGCCGAGCCGATTGGTAGCAGAATGTTCCGTGATAACACCTCTGTGATAACGTATTTAAGAAGGGGAAAACAGAAAAAAAAAAGAGTGGAGATAATGTGAAGTAGCTGAGCGGGGGCAAAGAGGGGGAAATGTGAGCCTTGTTGGCCTTGCAGGCCTCACCCTCTGGCCTCCCGCCGGGCAGCCGACTGGGCCCAACTCGGCTGCAAGAAGTGGAGAGGAGATGAGATGTGAAAAGATCCTGAGAGGCATCTGCCTGAGCCTGATTGTGAAGAATTTCTTGAGAGAGAAACGGCTGCAGATGCCAAGGTCAGTGAAGAAGGAGGGGGAGGAGTAATGTGGCTCCTGGCCAAGATTCCCCTGCAGCCCGTGGTGATGACCATGGTGGAGCAGGTTGTCCCCCTGCAGCCCATGGAGGTCCACGGAGCAGCAGAGATCCACCTGCAGCCCATGGAGGACCCCACGCCAGGGCAGGCGGATGTGTGAAGGAGGCTGTGGCCCATGGAGGGCCAGCTGGGGCAGCTGTTCTGGAGGGACTGCACCCCGTGGAAGAGATGACCCACGCTGGAGCAGTTTCATGAAGGACTGTGGCCCGTGGGAGGGACCCCACAATGGAGCAGGGGAAGAATGTGAGGAGTTCTTCCCCCGATGACGAAGCAGCAGCGTAAAACAACGCGTGATGGACTGACCGCAACCCCCATTCCCTCTTCCCCCCCCCCACGCCGCTCAGGGGGGGAAGGTAGTAGAGATAATGTTAAGCCCGGGAAGAGGGCAGGGTGGGGGGAGGTTATCTTGTTCCCTGTCTCATTCTCCTGCTAGTTTTATTAATAAATGAATAGTTTTCTCCAAGTCAAGACTGTTTTGCCCGTAATGGTAAATTTAAGGATTTCTCCCTGTCCTTATCTCAAACCTCGAGCTGTTTTTCTTATATCGTCTCCCCCTCTTCTCTCAGAGGGTGGGGGAAGTGAGAGAGAGACTGCGTAGTCTGGTCCCGATGGGGGCTGACCTACGACAAATAACCACTAAGAAGCACAGTAATTACATTTACAAATACATATTTGTTTAAGAGGAAGGTTCAGTAGATTAAAACTCTAGTGATTTATGGAGGGAAGGTGCATTTCATATGCTCTGTGGAACCTCTGTGTCAATCAGATTCTAGTACCTCTGTGGTGCTTTTCATATGCTTTCATCTAACTCTGCAAGAGTACAAGCCAGTCACTTTGGAAAGCAATAAACTACAAAGACCATACATTTCCAGTGCCTACGACAGACCTAAAAAAATGTGCTAAGTGTTGGCTACCCCTAGGCTAGGTGCAACTGTTGAATCCCAGCCACAAGCTTACTAGCAATGAGATTAATCATTTGCACAGTTGCAGAAGTTGCTGCTTTTTACATTCTTTTCTCTTTTATTGGAGCAGACTGAACGACAGGCAGGGCTGCCAGCAAACAGTAGCTTTTGATTTCATGTCACATAGAAGTCCTCCAGTGCAGAAGTCTGGCACTGACAGGAACATTGAATGTGTTCAGTGTTTGGACTCTTTTTTTCTCTGTTCTTAGAATATAAAACAAAATAGAATTTCTTCCATGATAAGAGGAAATGTGAGCTTGTAGCGCACAGGCTCTAGAAGGCTCAAATATTTTCTGTCACTAGCTTCACCCCCAAGCAGTGAAGTATGGAATAGGTTTTTATAAAGATCAGAATGTAAGTGGGCGTATACCTGTATGGCCAAGCTTATTATTGATAGCTTTCATTTCTGCTCCACTGGTGCATAAAAATGTGTGCCGTCAAAACACCAGTCCAATTTAGTTGACAGGCAATAGCTATATGCCTTTTTAAAGTAGAGATTTAGAAAAGAAGCTCACACTAAATGAAAAGCTCCTACCTGCTCAATCTCTGTTCAATTAATGACTGCTTTCACTGCAAATTTTTTCTTCAAAATTCCTGTCATTCAGGAGTTCTATGCACTTTTACAACTCTGTATGTTTATATATCCCGGTGTTACGTGAAAAATCGTATTCTACTTCATTGCCAGAAAGAAGACCAGATTTCCAAATGCAGACAGTGAACTCTAAGCCATAACAGCCTTTCCTGGTGTCCAGATCATCGCTATGCTTGCCTCTGCCTTTCCCCTCTGGGATGCTTCTGCTGTTGCCAAAGCTGTCCTTTCAGGAAGATGCAATAGGCATCAGTGAGGCTTCACTATATTCTCCTCACTTGGCTATAATCTTATAACACCATTGCAGGAGTTACAAACTGCAATTTCCCCCTCAGTTTTCTGCCACTGCCTTCACCATACTATTCAAACACCTTCTACATAAAAATCAGTATTAAGGTCCCTGGCTGACTTCAGACCATTGCATTTCTTCTTACAAGGATGATAACTTAGGGGCGGGTGTAACTATGTTACCTACATATACGTGTTACCTACATATACCTACATATACATCTCTCATATCTGTCCTCTAATACCTCATTTGCACATCATAATCACCCATATGTGCAAAAACATGGTAAGTGAGCATCTTGATAACCAGATAAAACTGCTCCATAGATACTTTTGCACTATATGCTAGTCTGTGCATGCATGTACTTTTGTCAAAATTAGGCAATTTGGCTTCAATAACTGTCCAGAACTATACAGCTCTAGAATCTGTACGCTTATAAGCAAATTTTGACAGGGAAACTATATAATAAAAAAGGGGTAAATTTCTTTACAATGATACTCTGATAACAGTGAAAAAAAACAACCAACCAAACAAACAAACAAACAAAAACCCTCTATCAACTTTGAAGTGTTTCTTGGAAGAAGCTGTGTACTGCTTAGTCCTTTTTTCTTTGTTTCAGTGATATAACTAAAAAGTGGCATTGACAGCTGACTATTTGAAGGCATTTAGGAGTTTTTTTTAGCTTTAGAACTTTTTTGTTCCTTATTTCTCTATTTTTCAACAGTTGAAGTTAAATTCAGTAACCACTGAACTGACACTGCAAAATTTAGTTCAATAGCAACAACTATTTTTGTTATTACTACGTAGAGACAGAAGTTAACATGAGGAAAGGCAACTCCTCCACCATGTGAGACCATCTTGAGATAGAGAGCTCATCTTCTCCCCAGTGACAGCCATGAGTTCAAATCCCATCCAGGGATGGGATTTTAGTTAAATCCATTAAAATTAAAATCCCATTCAGGCCAACAACAACAAAACCATCCCTATCTCCTAGCTACAGTTTCTCCAACCTACAAGAAAACTGAGCTTGATCATTTTGTTTCCTTGTGTATCAGTGTGCAAATTAAGAAGTAGAGGACCTTTCAAGCGATACCAATAATGCTACTCTAAGCTCAGACGGAAAGAAAACAGGTAGGAAATGTGCTGTTCTGACACAGAGGTGGTGGCTTTTCCTGGTATGCTCTAAGGGCAACAAGATGTACCACTTACCTGTTTTGGGAATTCATTCAGGAATGCTGTTCCCAAGGCAGGTTGGCAGACATCTACATACAGAGACAAAACCAGCTGTCTGTCCTAATGCATTCACCTTGTATAACGTGAAAGGGAACATCATTTTACATTCTTGTCTTATGGCCCAAGTCACAGAGAAAGCTTGCAACTGGCCTTGTCTTTTGGAGAACAAGGTTACACAAGAAGTGATTCTGGATCCAACAGAAAAGAAACCTGGCAAAGCTTTTTGTTTCTTGAGAGATAATGCCCTTCAGTTTCCAAACAGAAGCCTGAATGGTGTTTTTACACTTTCTTTCCATTAATGTCCTTACCTCACTGATGTGAATAGTGCCACTGCATTAAGTGTCCTCAGCACAACAAAAAGGAATTGCAAAATATAACTTCGAATATGTTGCTACTCACTTGTGTTTACATATTTTTTAAAAGAAAGATTTGTGTCTTTGTGTCTTAAAAAAAAAAAACAAGAAAGAAAGAAGGATGATTCCCAGTGGAGTTTTGAAGCATGCCTAATAAGCTGATTTAGAAGCTAACAACTTTGAAAAAAACTGTCATTTAAATGCTCTAAAACAGTTTCTGCTCTCAAAGACTACCAGTATCTGGGGACTCTTTATCATGTTTCTGCCTCCAGATGTAGCTCATTCCAGTTGCTGAAAATGAGAACGGCTGGATGTGAATAAATCAGTGTTTCCGCTTATACAAACTTCATGTCTGAAATTACTGGACTGACCCCAATACCTCCCCTGATCCTACTTACTTTATTTGTGGTTCTGTGGTTTGGTTTTGGTCGTTTTTTTTTTAAACTACTTATGGGGCTTCTGATCCTCTGTAAGTAAAAATGGAAAATCTAAATGCTGCCAGGTTTCACACAGCATATGTGACTAGCAAACTCTCCCTGTTATTTGACACTTGAATCACTTCATGCTAACTCTGCTTCCTTGCGTACACACACAGACACCACCTGCATGGTTGCACATATGCACCCAACCCAGTCATGGAGTGGTAGAGTAGACAATCACGTTTGCTTTGAAGACAGCTTCCCATCAAGTTAGCATATGGTGATAGCATGCTGCGTGACAACTGGATGATTGGTTTCTGGGACAAACTCAAGCCTGTAGCCTTGAGAATAGCAAAGTAAGAGATTTTTAGGGAGGTTATGCTCCTGTCTTTGGGAAGACAGCTGCCCAATGCAAGAGCATCTCCCAGAAGACAGGAATTGGCAATCGTTGGTGTGCTATTCTTGACTGAAGAGAATAGCACACTGCAGAATAGATGACTGAATGTGAAATAAAGAGGGCAAAAAATAAGAGTGGAAGGGAGAAAAATAAAAATCCTTATTTGTCTCCTCTGCAGGATATGCAAGCAAATCAGATTATTGCTACGAAAGTAAATTAGCACTTTCCTGCCACATATCATTGCTGTCTAGAGCGCTACACTCTGTTGTGTCTTTCTCGCCTCATGTAAATATGGTCCTCACCTTTTTCTTTTTGCTCAGCTTGTTGGAGTGCTGCACAGGTCTGACACAAAATTGCCTTTGGTCTCTCTTTTCCAGTTTGTGATGTTAGATATGAGGAAGTGACTGGACAGTACAAAACAATGTACACAGTGTACTAGCATTTGTCTAAGCCTGCTTGTCCCTCTTTCTCTCACCCTACTAAATTTTGCGCTCATTTCCACTTACTAATGACACGGTAATTTTCACTTAAAAACCAGAGAAGCCCCTCTTCTGTCTCACAAACTTTGCAGCCCGTCTCTTTTCCTTCCATCACTTCCCTTAAATTTTCTCTGCCACCTTTTCCTTGTTTTCACTGGAACTCCTAGCCTCTTCTTTGACTTTGTGGTTCTTCATCCCTCAATCTTTCTGATGAATCTTTATTTCTTTTCACTTTATCTTTGGAATAAAGGTAATAAATAAAAAATAAACATAGCTTCATTAGAACCCTGATGATAATGGGTCATTCTGGATGAAACACAGAAGACAATCTTACAGCAGGCATCTTAATATATTCAGGTCTTATTCTTAGACATCTTTTAATGCTATGTAGCCAAACCGAACACAACAGGCCAATAATAATATAACTGCCTGCTCCTCTCCTGTAGATGACATCAGAAGAGGACACACTTGAAAAGTAAAATATTTTCTTCTTTCAGAAATAAAGATATTTCATTTTCATTTAAAAAAAAAATTGCATGATTTTTCTCTTTCCTGTAACAGTTCACCACTTAAACAACACAAGGTATTAGCATAAATTAAATCATATTCTGAGGACAAATTCCCTTCTATTAACATAGTATTCCAAACCCCATTTTTCTTCTTGCAACAATGCCTTATTTCAATATCTTTCATGTGAAAACAATGTGTCAGAGTGGGACAGGAGTCTCATGCTCTCCAGAAAAATCATCTGCACTGAAAACTAACAACTGCATGCTGTAATGTAGACTGAGCTGACCGATCCCACTCCATAATACAAATGCCAGTAAACGTAGCTTAAGTGAATTCCATAAATCTTCAAGGGATATGGGAAATCATATATAGGCAATTGTATTATATATAATCTCCTATATAATCCTATTTTGTATAGCTTCATTTTAAACAGAACGTTACGTATATTATATTAGCTAGAAGAAAGAGATGGACAGGAACGCAAGATCTAGATTTGGCCTTCAAATAGATTAAAAGTGTTGTTTTCATTTCAGAGAGTTATAAACGTTCATTTATCTTAATTTTTAAAGTGTTTCTCTGGTAAGGTAGGGACTGTAAAAATCTGATGTCGATTACTTATTGAAAGACCTTTTCCCTCTCACTCACATAGAACTCCTCCACCATCCTACTGACCTTTCTTCTATCTCCAGAAATCCCCTGACTATTTGTGTTCAAGGCTATTATTTTATAAATGCAAATACAATGATCAGTAGCAAGTGTACACATGAGCTCCAGAAGGGCTCCAATGCTCAGCACGAGTCTTCCATGTTTTTGGTAGGTGACCTTTGTTTCTGCTGGAGCAAAGGATAGTTCTAAGTGCTGCAGACCTGTTTTTGCTGCAGCATAGTTCAAAGAGCACAATGACAAAAAATATATACCTATTAAGAGTTTGTCCGTACAGGATTTTTTTCGTAGATGCTTTACTTTCTGCCTAAGGTGAAAGAGCTACAGTTATCATTGGCTTAGCTAATGGAGCTAGTACCAGATATACACAGAGCAAATGGTTTAATCATTAGAACAGATGCTTCTCAGCTTACAGCCATGGATTTAAGCCCCAACTGGGAATTCACTATTAGCGCTATCATTAGCATAAATTGATTGCTCTGATTGGCTAATCACTTAATTAGGAAAGAGATCTTTAATATGGAACCATTTTCGAATAGTTTCTCTAACTACGGGATTTTCTTAGGCACATTATGTTTATAGACTTTAGACTTGACTTGTTACTTGACATCTATGTAGTTTTCAAAAATCTTGTGTTATCATGAATACACCACAGAGTATACTGATTTTCTTCTCATTTTGTAAACTTGTAAAATGAGAAGAATAGATAACGGTTTAATTTTCACTCAGCTTTCTACACTGGTTTCCTCAAATTCTTCAATGTCCTTCCCCAGTACAATTTGGAGCCTATTATAAAGTTTCACTGTCAGCTTCTTCACTGCCCTTAAAGTCACAAGCTAAGATTGCCCTTGAATCACACAAGTGTAGTTCTTGGCTGCAAAGTAAGACACCTTGCATTGCCTCATAGTGCAATTAAGCTACCATCTACATTCCTTGCATGGATTGCCCTAACAGTGGTACAAAAGGAGGAGCCAAGTGTTCTAGTTAAAGATAATAGATGATACAATATGTTATGCTGAAAAGGTTTGAATAAGATATAAGAAAATTGTTTCAAAGGCCAACCTAGCAATTCCCCAAAAGAATCCTATGGAATCTACCACTTTCCCTCTCCTATGAGCCAGATTAACCACCTCACTCAGTGGCATCACAAAGTAACTAGTTTAAAACAGCAGTTCAAGAGCTTTTAAAAAGCAAGAATTAAGTGAGTCTGTCTCGTTTAATTTCATTTCATGTGAGCGAGCCTCTGAACTGCGTTCCTTTGCTCTAACACTGAGCTTGAAGCCTTGCTGGCTGATTAAAGCCGAGCTGTTTGAAGTATACTCTTTTCTTATCTAGCACTGTGCAGGCCTTACTACAGCCTGGGGAGACCCGCTGGTAAGTCAGAGCTTGGGGAGATTTTTGTCTGCTCTTCACAGAGGGGGATGGAGGCTAGATAAGCCTCATGCTATAAAACAGAAAACAAAATGAAAACCTGTTGCTAATCCTGAAAAACTTGTTTATATGGAAACCGAGGGGAACTGCAGCACAACACTGACTTACTCTGTCTGCCTACTTGTGTTATGACTTTCACTGCGTTAATGCATTAATGTCCTCTCCATTGAAAATAACCAGGTATCATTATCAAAACCCGTAGATTTCTCAGCAGATGTCCTTTTTAATTCTATTTGAGCTTCTGACGTAATGTAAATGTGCACGATAATAATTAAAGTAAGGCCAGGAAAGATTTGGTTAGTCTCTAAGAGGGTAGCTATGAAGACCTGTGTTTCCAGACCATGGGCCAGTTCACTGCATACTGTGTTCACAGTGAACTTCACACTGTCTCTCTCATCTTTTGAAATCTACACGTTTTATGAATCCTAAGAAGATAAAATTTAAGGTACCTTCACTAAAATGTTGGGAGCAACTTAAATATGTATGGATTTGTACACTGGTGATTATTTCTGTTGCCACACAGTCAATATGGAGTGAGAAAAATGCTCATTGGAAGCACATTTTCTTTGCTGCTAGAAAGTTACATAAATGTCTGACTTTGATAGCATTAAATGATACTTCATTCTAATAAGATGTTCAAAGCTGATTGGTGTTGGAGCCAAAGAAATAAAAACAATACAAAAGTAGTTTTTGTCTTAACTTACTATGACTGAGAACAGCTATCTCATCAACAGCCGCCACAGAGTTCAAGTGATGAAAATACTAAAATTGAATTTGTTTCCTAGTGGCTTTCAGGTGAACTTAAAAGAAGGCTGAGAACAGGTGAAAGAGTTCAGAAGCAACACATTCTATGGCTGAAGCATGTTTGTTTGTCAGTGCTGTTATGTTATTTAAAAGGAATGTGAAGGACTAATGGGCATAAGGAAACAAACAAACAGACAAAAAACTCTCTAAGCTAGAAAATTAAACAAAAAAGAAAAAGAGAGATTTCTTTTGAACTATACACCATCAAGAAAGTTTCCATCTCAAAACAAAATAAGTTCTGCACTTCCTTGTTGGTTTTGCTGACCAGATGAACACTAGGTGATCTTAATTGTGTTAAGGCCAGGATGATCTAAGAATGTAGGAGAGAGTTAGTATGAAGAGAGACTGTCTTTTATTAGATGAGCTGGTAGAGTCAGAAAAGAAGATGGGATGGGGAGGGAAGAAGCAGCAAACCCAATGAGCAGATTGGCCCCAATACACAGAGGAACTTGTGGGAACATGTTCCCTACATTGGATCCTTTTTCCTCCTCTCTTCTCACTTCCTCTCCCCAATAATTTTACCTTGGTTTATACAAAATATTGCCTCTCATTACAAAGTGTATGTCTTTAGGTAGCCTTTACTGCAGAGCACCATCTGACCATCACAGGTCAGACAATTACCCACTTTAGAGAAAAAGTCTTGTCTAACGCTCATGTATATTGAGAGGGTTGAGTCTCTCACTTTGGAAAATCCACATGCCTTTGGACTAGGTTGTAGCTCACATACTGTGAGTATTTATGTGTAAAAAATTGTCTGACCACAAAAAGCATGTAAGATTATCAGAAAACATTTTAAGATTAAAATCAACTTTAGCATCAGTAATATAGTTACTCAATGTAAATTTGAAAGTGTACTTAATGAAGCCTTATGAAAATTTCTCTTCACAATCTTTAGAAGGTTTGCTGTTTGTTGTTCCCTTTTCTCACTGCATTAGTCTCCACTAAGTAATTTCAAATTTCTGTTATGAAACTACTGCTTCTTCTCCTCACCTCTCTCTTCACATTGCCTCCCCCCCCCCAACAAAATATACTGCATTTTCATGTTTATCATTGCTTCCCTACAGATGCTGAAGATTATTAGGCTAGGATTATGCTTGAAAAATACCTTCTGCGCATGAAGGATATTGACTGAAATGGATTTGCTCTGTCTTTGAAACATGCAAAGCAACCCCATTGTTTACCACACTTTTTAAGGGAACATAAATAAGTGGATTGTCCTCCATCCCTATTCACTGCCAGCTCTCAAAAGTGTAATTTGTCAGTGAAAACAGGACTATAAGTATATTTTAAAAAATTGGCAATACAAATCCCACTACAGTATCTTACTACATAGTACATTTTAAACAATTCTTAAAATGCTAAAGAAACATTTTCTGCTGTCAGCTCTGTTCGTAAGGCCCATGCACTCTCACTACCTCTCTTCCCGCACAGGTTAGTTCTACGAATATACTACTCTGGTTGGAAAGATTTCCTAAATACCTTTGAATCAAACAAATAGATGAGTGATCTCATTACCTACCGTACTTTTAAAGAATCTAGCTTTTAGGGCTGTTGAGTGATCTTCCAGACGTAACTTCAACAGCATAAATCACAACGGCAATCTGCACATGAATCATAGAATCACAGAATCATAGAATGGTTAGAGTTGGAAGGGACCTTCAAAGGTCATCTAGTCCAACCCCCCTGCAAGGAACAGGGACATCTCCAACCAGATCAGGTTGCTCAGAGCCTCATCCAAGCTGGCCTTGAACATTTCCAGGGAAGGGACATCCACCACCTCTCTGGGCAACCTGTTCCAGTGTTCTACAACTCGCATTGTAAAAAAATTTTTCCAAATATCCAAACCTAATACAAATGCTCATCATCTTTGTCAAAGACAGTTTTCTAAATATTAGTGTTCTTTTGAGTCTTACAAGAAAATAAATGTCTTTTTACTGGTCTTGAGCTCATTAATATAATTAATTCAGTGTTAATCGACCCTTTATTAAAAGCAGTGTCATTAATTTGCAATATTAGTTATGCAGTAAGCATAGTAAATCACCACGTGTGTTTGAAGGACTGCATTTCAGCCTTAGATGTAAACAGTTGTTTTCTTAAAGCAAGGCAAAGTTTGGAGAGAGATGTAGTATCTGCTATTAGACTGATAGAGTAGGGGAATGACAACTTTTTCTAAATCTTTAAAAGCACTGGAAACCAGCAATTAGATTTGTATTGTGAAAATCCTGTAGCAGATGCTTTTAATACACACATCTCTTCCTCACATTATACTTCGAATGCTGTATTTATATTCAAAACTGACATGCTTTCATGTTCATACAGATTGTGCCCTGCTTGCTTTTACACTGTGGTGATTAGAGCATTAGGTGGTATCTTTCATATCTATCACAATCCTAGTAAGGGACACGTATCTAGTGTGGAACTGGTTTGTTACAGCAAGAGGCAGAAAGACTGCATGCATTGTTAGGATTTTCAAGTTTGATACTGTCATCTACATGGCTTTGTACATACAAGAACCTCTGCTTTTCCAGAATCCTCATCTGTACAGGACAAAAACTGTCTATATAAAGGAAATACACATTCTTACATTTAAAAAAAAATATTAAAACACAGAAAAAAAAACGAAGGACATTTGTAAATGCTATCATTGTTAGTGGAGACAAGTATTATATAAAACAAAACAAATGGTACTTTGTAAGCAGAGAGAGAAGTGAGCACAGGAGCAAAATACAGATCTGAGACTGAGCTAGACCTCACATTGAGATCACAGTGACAGGAGCAATGTTCAAAAGCACCGCTTTATCTTTCTATGACTAAGAAGTTCAATGGTGCACATTCTCAGAGAAGAATACACTTTGTTACCTATACTATGCATGAAAAACTGCTTTCAAAAATTCTCTGGAAATCAAGTGACTTTTTTTAGGCTGCTATTTTCTTATTCAATGGCCACTGCTTTATGGTATCAGGATGAACAGCACTACTTAAGATGCTTGAAACAGGAAAAAAAAAAACCAAACAAACAAAAAAATCAAACACATTTAAGTTTGGGCTGAATTCAAAACAAGGCTTAGATGCTAACTGCTGGCTGCTACATCATCTGCTTTCAGGCTAGTCCATGCGGTGGAACCTACATTCCCTGTGAGACACCTGGATTTCATGCACCTGGCCTGCACAGGCTCAGAGGGCAATGGCCCGGCCAATGAGAAATGCTGTGGACTGAAGATCATGTTATATTATACCTCCTTGTAATGCGTAAGAATCCTTAAGAATGCTTAAACCCTTCAGGCTGGAAGGAGACATCTTCTCATGTTCTCCAGTGCCTTCCAAAATGCTCATACTCCCTCATTTCCTTAAATATCTAAGAAAAAAATACTATCTTTGGGAACAATCTATCAGCAGCAATGATGCTGCTGCTCTACCTTTTTTTTTTTTTTTCACCCCCGTAGTCCACCTTTTTATATTGTTTATGCTGAAGTTACTCCACTCTACAGAAAAGAATTTAAGATTCATTGTGCCAGAAACAGAAGGAAACTGAGCAGGACTGTGAAGCACTCTGATCAGAGCTCTCAGTGGGCACCAGGTTGTCACAAAGATCTCTTTCTGTATTTCATCAGATTACCACTTATTGCAACCTTCAAGAGATCAGAAATGTTTTCCAGGTGAGAGTCTTCAGGTGATGCAGGTTGCAAAAGCATTTAAGCCTAAGAGCCAGACAGAAGTGGTACAGCTGAGTCCTGCTAACACAGATACTCCTGAATATCCACACTCAGGATTTGAAAAACAAATTTTTAAAAAATTTGAAAAACATATTTTAACATTTCTTATGGGTTCCCAGCTATTATTCTAGGAAAGGTTGTCTCTCAGTTATTTATACTATATATAGGACAGTTTCTACTTCAAAACTGGAGCTTTCCTCATTAGTGGCCTGCAGCCCTTTCATGATCCTCCAGATTGAAGACAATGCAAGATTCAGAACACTGCTATCCATCTACATTGTGTGACATGAATGGTATATAGGGAAATCTTTTCCTATTCCCCAACCCCCACCCTCAAATTTTTCCTCACAAGACTTTGTGCTTTAAACTGAGTCAGATTAATGAAAAAAAAAAAAAAAGAAAAACAAAACAGGTCTTCTGCTGAGACAGCACCACATTCCACTTGTTTGTTAAGCCTGCCGAAGTAATTTTCCACTCTTTTCTTTTGATTTGAAGGATAGCCATTGTGGTTGTCTGATCTCCATACATAATCGCTGTTTTCTCTCGCTGTGCATTGGCTTTCACAAAAAAGCTGCAAGTGTTGAGAAATCAAGAGTCTTAAAGAAATTTATGATAAAACTAAGGCCTATCGAGAACGAAAAAGTTGCTGTTCTAGTCTGGAACATCCATTTAAAAATCTCAATTACTGCTGATTATTGGCTTGTTGAAAATTTCAAAAGACAGCGAGGTCTGATCCACTTCATCCGCTGTGCTTGTGCATCTGCTTCCATATGCCAGTCATTAGTTCCATTTCACTTCTAGCCAGGACTGGGCAATGCAAGCTAATCTATGTCATCATGTGATGTGTTTCACAATGACAGCTCTCTTCAATGAGAAGCTGATCAAAATCACAACCCTAAGAAGGGAGTTCAGGAAAGGACACCTGAGAGCCAGTGGATTTCTTGAAACTTTGGCAAGGTGCCCACTGACAGCAAAGTAGGCACCAACAGGCACAAGAAACAGCTGACAAAAACAGCTAAATCAGACTTTGGCTCCACAGGAATCAGTCACTGAAAGCCATGGCGGCTTACAACAGCCTCTGGTGGGAATTTTTAGACAAAAGACCCAAACAGCTTGCAGTGTTCTTATTATCTGCAAAACAAAGTGTGTTAATAAGTATGCCAAAAAGCTCCCTGTTTCTGAAGTCTGCATGCTGCAGACCTTTCTTCTTTTCATCACTGAAAGTTGGAAAAATATTATCTTTAACAGGCAAGAGAGCTGGGCTGGGCACAAGGGGCAGCTTAATGCATGGAACACATCAGCCAAATTAATTTTCATTCTCCCTTACCCAAACAGCTTGCAGTGTTCTTATTATCTGCAAAACAAAGTGTGTTAATAAGTATGCCAAAAAGCTCCCTGTTTCTGAAGTCTGCATGCTGCAGACCTTTCTTCTTTTCATCACTGAAAGTTGGAAAAATATTATCTTTAACAGGCAAGAGAGCTGGGCTGGGCACAAGGGGCAGCTTAATGCATGGAACACATCAGCCAAATTAATTTTCATTCTCCCTTGATTTCTTACAAGAAATTCCTTCTATAAACACATATTCATGTTATCATATATGGGGCATTACATAAACTGCATATAACAGTAAAGTTAAAGATAAGTAAGTTTCATGATTTCTCATTATGGACTTATTTTAAAAAGAGTTAACAATTTCTTGTTACTTGGGTCCTACTGTAACGTTAAAATTAAAATATTGCACATGAAAACAAATAGGTATAACCTGTATGTGTATTGCCCAAAAAAACTTAGAGGGAGATGTTACTTAGAGACATGTGGTAGCAGTGGGTGACTCCCTCCTGAGGGGTACAGAGGCACCCATCTGCCGACCCAATGCGCTCTCTCGGGAGGTGTGCTGTCTCCCAGGGGCTCGTATCAGGGATGTCGCCGAGAGAATACCTACCCTCATACGGCCCATAGACTATTATCTGCTACTGGTGTTTCATGTGGGGGCCAGCGACACAGCCAGCAGCAGCCTGAGAAACATCAAAAGGGACTTCAGGGCCCTGGGTTCTACAGTCAAAGACTCTGGGGCACAGGTGGTATTCTCCTCAATCCTCCCGGTCGAAGGGCAGGGGCCTGACAGGGCCAGACGTATCTGGCAGGTTAACTCGTTGCTCAGGGAGTGGTGCTACAGCCAGGGCTTTGGGTATCTCGACTACGGGGCGTGCTTTGAGAAGCCCGGGCTGCTAGGGGCGGATGGCGTGCACCTAACCGAGAAGGGGAAGAGTGTGCGTGGACGAAGGCTTGCCAGACTCGTCTGGAGGGCTTTAAATTAGTGTTGCTGGGGCGGGGGGAGCACGGTTCAGCCCACTGCTGTCAGCATGGCGCCAGTGCCAGCACCCAGGGTCCAGAAGCTGAGGAAGGATATCGGGTTTGTGCAAATGACCTTAAACTGTGGTCCAAAAGAATTCCTGTCGCTCCAGCCAGCAAGTTGGCTTTGTCGGGGGCCCTGCTGAAGTGTCTCTATACCAACGCACGCAGCATGGGGAATAAACAGGAAGAGCTGGAGATGTGTGCACATGAGCAGGGCTACAACTTTGTTGGCATCATGGAGACGTGGTGAGATGACTCGTATGACTGGAGTGTCAACATGGAGGGGTATAGGCTTTTTAGAAAGGACAGGAAGGGGAGACGAGGAGGGGGTGTCGCTCTCTACATCAGCAACCGGCTGGAGTGCATGGAGCTCCGCCTGGGGATGGAGGAGGAGCTGACAGAGAGCTTATGGATCAAGATTAGAGGATGGGGACGGACAGGGGATGTTACGGTGGGGGTCTGTTAGAGGCTGCCTGGCTAGGAGGACAGAGCAGACAAGGCGCTCTATAGGCAGATAGGAGCAGCCTCACGGTCACAAGCCCTGGTCCTCATGGGGGACTTCAACCACCTTGACATCTGTTGGAGAGACAAAGCGGCAGGGCACAGGCAGTCCAGGAGGTTCCTGGAATGCATGGATGACAACTTCCTCCTGCAGGCAATAGAGGAGCCGACAAGGAAGGGTGCCATGCTCGACCTTGTGCTCACCAATAGGGAGGGGCTGGTGGGGGATGTGAAACTGATAGACAGCCTTGGCTGCAGCGACCACGACACAGTGGAGTTCAAGATCCACAGGGCAGCGAGGAAACTACATGGCAAGCTCTCTGCCCTAGATTTCAAGAAGGTGGACTTTGGCCTCTTCAGGGACCTGCCATGGGAGGCGGCCCTGGAGGGAAGAGGGGCCCAGGAAAGTTGGTCCACATTCAAGGAGCACCTCCTCCAAGCTCAGCAGAGGTGCATCCCGATGAAGAAGAAGTCGGGCAAAAAGGCCAGGAGGCCAGCGTGGATGAGCAAGGAGCTCCTGGACCAACTGAAAGTGAAGAGGAAAGCCTATAGAGGGTGGAAGCAGAGACAGGTAGCCTGGGAGGACTACAAAGAGGCTGT
>WHYT01015968.1:0-12970 GCA_009806455.1 Tetrax tetrax
TTTTTTTTTTTTTTTTTTTTTTTTTTTTTTTTTTTTTTTTTTTTTTTTTTTTTTTTTTTTTTTTTTTTTTTTTTTTTTTTTTTTTTTTTTAATATAGGCGAGTGAAAAGTAGGATTATTGTGTAAGTGCAGTGGCTTATGAACTATACAAAGTGATGATAATTCAGAGAGCTTAAAAATATATTTGAGATGAATGTCTCAATAGCATATTGCAAAGTAAAGAGTAATGAGTGTTCAGCTTCACAGAGAACTGAGTAATTAATTTGCCTCTGCACCTGCATCATTGTCAGAAAAAATACTGAAGCAAAAACGTATGTGATGCCCCCAAAAGGCTTATGAACACAAATACACGTTGAATGCAGGCCTGTGATGCCAAGTTACGGTATTTCTGTGTTCTGTTGTGCACTTCTCTGCAAAAGCTGGTGTTTACTCTTTATTGCCTATATCATACTGTTCTACTAGAGATTAACAGGTGGCATCTGTGAAACTTATTTGTAGCATGACAACAAAAGTAGGTTTTTGTTAACTAGAGATCTTTAAAAAGACTACTTATGACCAAGAGAACTACCTATACTTCCAGAAGAGTACTGATTTCTCCTACTTAAATTATTTCATTTTACTGAGACTTAGTGTTCCTGTTTTTGTATGTAACTTCGTGGACATTTTATATCATTTTATGACCCAAGTATACCCATTTTATATTATTTTATTTCAAACCTAATGGCTTCTGTTTTGAAAATTGGATTTTAAGGGACTGGATCAAGATTGAGAGGGGAAAATCTTTTAACTGCAACCTACGCTCTGTTAACAGGAGCAGCTGTGTTGCTCCCTGCTTATCTGTTCTGCCGGCTGGTGATGCTCAGAGTGTAACCTGATGTTAACAAAAATGGTTAGAAATGTTGGTAGAGTAATGCAGCATGACAGATTCTATTTATTTGCCTGCTGTACGAGTGAATGTTGCCTTATAAGTAACCTTTATCATATGTAGTATGCCTGCTTACATAAGTGGGATATATATGTACCAGTATTTTCAGAGGAAGTGCCCTTGGCCTTACGTATGATGATATTTTATGTGCAGTCGTCTGTTAGCCCTTTCAAACTGATGGAAATATCAGTTTCTTGATTAAGTGTTTCAAGCATGTGTGAAAGAGTATTCCAGTTTTGTCGATTTAATTGCTGTTAGCGCAGACTGTTGCTGTGAAATGCTGCTGTGTGTGATTAGATATTGCATGTTCGTGCGATTGTCAGTTCTCTTCAGAGGTGTTTTATTAGTGTAGATTGGGAATAAATGCATTAATGAGTTAATGTAGAGCAGAGTACGTTGGAGCTCTTGCAGGGAGAATTTATATGGCTAAAGAGTTATCTTACGTAGAATTAAATTGTTTTCAGTAGAAATCATTTGGGCTTTTAATTGAGGTTGTTAATAAGGCCACACCTTCCCCTGTACAATATTGTAGACTGACTTTAAGAACAAAAATCGTAACTGCTTACTTTACCAATTTCTCATACGCCTTGTTCTTGGAAGCACAGGAGGTCTATCCTACAGAATTGGGCTCTGGTTGATTTTGAGGATCTGCATTTTAGGAAAAGACCCTGTTTGCTTTGACTTTGGTAGAATCATAGAATGGTTTGGGTTGGAAGGACCTTCCAAGGTCATCTAGTCCAACCCACCTGCAAGGAGCAGGGAGCCCCCCTGCAAGGAGCAGGTGGAGCTTCCTACTAAATACTTTTTTTCTTTTTCTTTCTCCCCCCCAAGCCCCCCTTTTTCTTTAACATAAGTAATTTCAGGCAACATGAGGGAACGTCAAGATTATTGACTGACTGTTGGTTCTATAAAATCACTGTTGGGGTGCTGCTGAGAAGAAAATAAAGGTCCAGTTTGGCCTTAAGTATGTTGGAATAAAATATCTGGCCTGCTGCAAAGAAACTATAGCTATGTGTGGTTTGATCTTCAGGTTTCTAAAACACTTCAAGCATATCATGTGGAATTGAATGCAAGCGAACAGCAGTCATTCGAATAGCTAAACCTAATAAGAGTAAAATATTTTGATTAATCTTTGAAAAGAGGCTAAAACCGCTTTCCGTAGTGATTTCACTGTATTGGGCAAGGGAATTACATCTACTGTGGAAGTAAATGTGGTGCTTGTTTGGCAGAGTAGTTCTGAGCATAATTACCTGCAAAAGTGCTAAAATCACTTGAGTGTGTTTAAATCTTTACTGTCAAATTTAAGAGATTTTTGAGCTTTAAAATCTGTGTAAAGTTATTTGTATGTGCTCAAAACCAACTTGAAACTCCTATATCACCACACAATTTATATTATCTTGCTGGTATTTCTATCTGAAGTGACACGCTAGGATTGGATGGGTATACACGAGAGCAGTTTTCCAAAAAGAACTTGTTTGCAATACTGTCTGTGTTTTTACACAATTTTTATGTTTTCTGTCCTTTCAATACCAGAGTTCCGTAAAAAGATAAGTTTCAACTGTAATTTAAATATTTGTTTTTCTTTGCAGGATGCTTACATAGAGAACTTTATTTTCTAAGCTCTGTAAGTCTTTTATTAATAAAAATCGTTGTGGATGAAACGTTTGATACACCTATTAAAAAGAAAAACTGCTGCGCCTTTGTACCAGTCTTCACTGAACAATCTTTTTTTTTTTTGTTAAAGATTTATTAGAGAGAGTATTTATTTTCTTGTTTTTCGTAGCAAATTCTGAAATCGAGGTGTCTGTGTCTGCGAGAAATGTGAGAAGGCTGCTTAGTTTCCAGCGATACCTGAGATCTTCCCGTTTTTTCCGGGGTATCACTGTTCCAAATTCTTCAAACATTTTAGATGATGATTATAATGGACAAGCAAAGGTTGGTTGTTTGTTTTTTGTTGTTTTTTTTTTTTTTTAAACTATGTTTTTAAAAATGTTTGCTGATTTATGACTGTATCTTATGTTAAGAGATGGTGCAGCCAAATACAAATTTTAAGCTTGTAGTTTTTTTAAATATATATGTCTATATCTTAATAAAGTCCAGCCAAAATTATCTCATTTCTAATAAGCTCCTGCATTTCCCCCAAGTTTACTGGGATGATTTTTAGAGCTTAGGTGGCTGGCAGTTTTTTTAATAACTGTAGTGAGTGGAGGATGGACTGTAATAACTGAAGAAGTGGTGAAGGAAGAAAAATAAAGCTATTTTAAAAATGTCATGGAGTAATTTGGACAACTGTTACTCCCCCCTCACCTTTTTAGTGTAACCTCATTACTGAATATCTGGAAGAGGGATTAACTACTACTGAAAACTCAGTAGAATACATAAATGGATTTATCAGACGATTATTATGCCAAACTGACATTTTCTTTGGTAGGCAGTTCTTCTAGAAAAGAAAAATGCAGTAGCTGAAATATACCTGTGCTGCAGTACAGCACACTGGGAAGATAGGCAGAACTAAAAGAATAGTTAGTTGGATGAAGTGCTAGTGAACTGGGGACAGAGGATGGCTAGAGCTAAAAGGGAACAAGTAGGAGAAGTGAGCAGGTTATTCAAGATCCCAAAGGTTGTGTTGTCTTAATGATTTGTGTGTAAAGCTGCTTGTTCATAACCTTGACGCAGAAAAGAAATATGCTTATAATGCAACGTATCCATGCGTCATGTTATCAGGCTACAGTGTAGGAAGAAGCCAACAACCCCGAGAATGGGTTTAAAAATGTACATTTTTATTAAACAGCAGAAAGATTTGTTAATGCTGTTTGTTTCTTTTGGTAGCTGAGTTTCAGTGGCTGGTGGAGAAAAGCTAGAATGTAGTAACTGGGTTATGAAACAGCTCTACCAATCTGATGGGACTAGGAGAGGGCAAGTATGTGTTGTAAAATGTGCTGGGCAGGACTTTCAGATAGAGGTAGTAGAGGCAAAGATTGTGACTGCTGAACTCTGGGGAGGCATCGAGTGCCGTCCTGGTTGCTGGAAGAAGGGTTTGTGTGGAGCAGATATGAAGAAGTGCTCGTTCAGTGAGGTGGGAAGTCAAAAGCCACTTTCTTAAAAGAGCAATTAAAAGCTTGTCTTATGTCTAGTAAAGCATCTAGATATTATTTCTCTTTTATAAACAAGGGAAAGAGAAAATGAGGTGAGGGACTACATAGAAATTAATTAACTAGCTCATTGCAAAAATAAAAGTGGAAGAAGTATGAATACGGAGTCACTCTGTCATACTGTTCCTAGTTTTAATGTAGTTGTTTTAAATTGTGTCTTAATTCTTTTAGAAAATGACTAAAAGAATGAAGGGAAAATCTCCAACCAGTTCTGTGAAGGCATTTCTCATTTTTTCACTTTTAAAATTTGTAACGTGTTTTAATGTTTTTCAGTTATCAGACAAATTTAATTATTCTTTTAATGCTATTTTTTGTGTTAAAGCCTAAGACTTGCATCTGTCTGAAATCTTAAATACTCCTCTGGGCTACGGGAAGATAGGCTTATACTGAGAAAATAATGACAGCTTTTGTTTTTTCTTTCAGTGTATGCTGGAGAAGGTTGGAAACTGGAATTTTGATATTTTTCTTTTTGATAGACTGACAAATGGTGAGTTTACTTTTACCATTTCATTTGTGTTTTATCTGTTAGCATAACTTAATTATTACGTTGCAGTATGTGATTGCATGTTCACTAAAAAGCACAAATTTCATCAGGCAGTACTCTTTGATTTAATAGCCTTTAATCTAAAGCCTAGTTTGTCTGGTCACACCGTTAAAATACCGTTACTGTCAGTACTGATAATAATCATTCATTTGTAGATGAGCCCTTCTTGTACTTTTTAGGTTGCTGTTCTCTCTTAGTAAATTGATATAAATTATGAATTTTGTAAATTTAGTCTTTTTTTTTTTTTTTAAATTACAGAATGCTGGTAATTTATATGGTTGTGTCCAAAAGGTCATTTATATTGAACAAATATTTTTCCATTAGATAGAATAGTTCTATTACTTTACAGTAAAATAAGAACGCATGTTGGTATGAATGCATTATAATTACGACATAGAATAAAATACCTAGAGAATTAAGAGTTGAGCAGGCAGAAGCTGCTGTACACATAGCTTGCACAAAATACAAAAAGGAAAATAATATTACAGTTAGTTTTGTGCACCCATTACAAATAGCGGTAAGAACTCAGAAGTCATTGGTTTAAAAAAAAAAAAAAAGTATTGTTTAAGTTATGGACAGATAGTTAGAAAAGAGATCTGTAGATGTGCTGGAAAGGAGGAGGGAAGGCTGCTGCAGTGGGGTAGGGTGAAGTTTTGTATTATAAATCACAGCAATGGAAGCTGAGTTTTGAATAGAATGGAAGCAGGAGATGAGCAAGTCCAGCACCAAGGCATCATTTGTGCCAGCGCAGGAAACAAACGGAGGGCAACTCTTGCAGGTTTTACATCAGTGGAATGGAGTTGGTAGCAGAGATGTAGTTAGTGTTTAAAGCTTGCAGAAAGAAAGGGAAATGAAGTCCAGAAAGGAAAGTATGACACCAAAAGATAATTTGCTGTGCAGTTTCGTTGAAGGGATGCTTGACTTAATTTAGTGTAAAAGTAGCATGCGCACAGTTTTATGTAATAGAGACAATGGATATAAAAAATGAAAACAGCGAAGACTTTTACAAATAGAATATTTATATAGATAATGATAAACATTAGACTAGATAACTGAATGAGAAATAGCTATGTGTGCAAGTTAACCTGTTTGTAAGCGTAGCTTATTTTGGACTAGTTGATCAGATGGCAGTAATCAGAAATCATCCTTTTTATAAGAGGCCTTCTGTACCTTTTAAATATGCTTTTTAAAAATACATTTTAGCTACTACCAGTACAGCTTCTATTGTGGAAGCCTTCCTACACCATCCTTTTTGCATTCTAATTTAGTAGTTTTAGGAGAACATTTTGAACAGGCAGTCTTGTTCTTGAAAGTTTGTAAGCTGAGAGTGCTCTATATAAAACTTCTGCTTGATGAGCTGCCCTGGTCAAGCCTGTAAGAAACAAATGACTCAGTAGATGTTGTTTGAAGAATTGTGTACCTTATTCTGAGGAAGTGGTGTGCCCATGTGAATGCATTAAGCCTAGTAATAAGCTAGATTTAGCAGAAAATTTTGTCTTTCTGTATCTCAGTTTGTGTCTGTGCCAAGTTCTTTAGTTCTTACTAAACGAAGATTGTCAGTCAGTGTACCAGAACTGGGTTATCAGCCACTACATATTGTTTGCAGAGTAAATAACAGGCAAGCCATTGAAAGTAAACATTTACAAGCTATTTCTCTCTTACAGTTTTACTTCTTTTACCACTACAAGTGATTATAATATTGTAGCTATGAGTAGGCGAAGTCTATTGTAAGCTTGTAATAGTGTATGTTTCCTAGAGAAACTTAGAACTTTTAATTTGAGTTCTGGGTAAAACTAAAGAGTAGTTTAGCAAAATACATGATGAAATGGAGAGATAGCATATGTACAATGTACGCTAATCAGGAGTGTTGGTTAGCTTCTTTTCTTTGCCTGATTATTTTTGTATTTGGTTTTAAGCTATGTATCGGTCTGTAAAAATCACAATGCAACACACGATGAAGCTGAAGACCGTTGCAATGGGTTTGTACATTGAAACTTGTTGCTTTTTTAATGTTCAGTAACATTTACCTCTTATCAGTAGACAGTGGACAATTGGTGAATGCATTATAATTATGCAAAAACACTGGTGATTACTAGAGGAGATAGGATTCCATTATCTATCATGCAGTAAGATTTAAATATTTATCATAAATTGGTGTAGAGAAATTTGCTTGTGTGGTTTTTTTGACTAATTTGTTTGAAATAATACATTTCGGATGAAAGAGTCACTGATTTCATGACTTCCAATGAATTAGTGTTTTCGTCTTATTTTTAGGAAACAGTCTAGTCAGCTTAACCTTTCACCTGTTTAATCTTCATGGACTAATTGAACACTTCCAGTTAGATACGATGAAACTTCGTAGATTTTTGGGTAAATACATCTTTTTATTATGATGACTGTTGCTGTTGATCCTCATTTTTGTACCTTAAATGAAGTGCTAGTTATAGTTTAGCAATAAGATTTGAAGAGTATACGATGCAGTCTGGATTGTGCAGTGATTTAAATCATATTGCTTGAGACAATCTCTCAAAGTTTCTATGAGTATAGAATTCTCCATGTTAAATCCAAGTTAACAAATTTAGTAGATGCTGTATTGTATTTATTATATCTGAATAATTGGGAACATGTGTGATGTTTTTATTGGGAAAGGCTGGACAGCTCCTTTCTTTGTTTTGATTTTCAGTTCTGTTTTAATCTTCATTTCCAAAGTTCATGATATAGTTTCCTAACTGTATTGAACATGCCAGCTTGGCCATATTTAATGATGCCAATTCGATGCTATGTTTTGTTCGCTCAAACTCTCCTACAAAAAAGCACTGCACTGTGTGGGCATACTTTCCATAGACAGAGTGCAAGACGATTTTACTCAAATGTTTGGGCCTGCAGCACTGGAATGCTTCAACGGAAAGAATTGTAAATACCATGTGGAATAGTCAAACCAAGTGGTACTTCCACTTGACAGCTGAAGGAGCTGCCTTTCTGCATCCCCATACCATAGACACAGATCGTGGTGTGAAACTTCCTTCGGTTCTTCTGTGACAATACCTTTTCTTTAATTTTGTGGAGTGGGATGCTTTTTTTTTTTTTTTTTTTTTTTTTTTTTTTTTTTTTTTTTTTTTTTTTTTTACTCGTAGACTTTGAAATATAGTTTTGCTTAAGAGTAGAAGACCTTTCTGAACAGTTTTAAAGTCTACCAGAACATTAGTTTCTTCCTTTTAAGGTGAAAGGTTTTTATGGTTTTGAAACTATACTCTGTATTTATAACAGAATTGACGCATACAGACAGACTTGGTAAATAAGATGGAGAACTAATTTTAACAATATGCTGCTTTGACAAGATCTGGTTGGAAATAGTACTTCATTACCAACCAGAAAGTAGCATTTTGTGTGCCAGCATTTTTTAAGACTGAACCTTCCCGTTCAGAGAGAATAATGTTTAAACTATTGTTGAGATTTTGTAGCATTTGGAGGGTAAATACTGTGAAATGTCAGAGGAATATTAGTTTTACATTGTTAAAATTTTCTAAGTTTCTGTTGTCTTTTAATTACTGAGAAAGAAAAACAAAAATGTGACATTCATGCACTTTCGAAGAGTGTACTTGCATTGCTAACAGAATTACATTTGCTGTTACTATCTTACAGCTTTCCAAATCTTTAACTCCATGGGATGTTCTGCTCAGTTTAATAGCAGCTGCCACACATGATTTGGATCACCCAGGTGTCAACCAACCTTTCCTAATTAAAACAAACCATTACTTGGCAACTTTATATAAGGTAAGGACAAAATCGGTTGCTTTGTTAAAACCAGGTCTGGAGAATGCAAAGCAGTACAGAAAAGGAGTATAAATTGTGATGTTTAGCTAGTGGTAGGTTTTAATCTAGACACTATTTTCATGTTGCTGGGATAAAAGAATGTGCAAGCTAACAAGGTATTCAGGATTTGTGAGTTTCAACCTTCTTGGAGGGGGGAAAAAAAAAAGAGAAGAAGAAAAAAACATCACTCCCAAAACCCAGCGAAACTGTCTGGTACTGCTCTTAGTTTTTAAGAAAAAGTCATTGACTGATACCTGTAATACCCTTCTCATTTGCAGAATACCTCAGTATTAGAGAACCATCACTGGAGATCAGCAGTAGGGTTGCTGAGAGAGTCTGGTTTATTTGCACATATGTCATTAGAAAACAGGTATGTTTATACAAAATAGTATTGATTAGTTTAATGTGTAAGTAATCTGTCACTTCAGTGACAAGGAGTGACAAGGTTGCAAAACAAGCTAAATTATTGCATGGCAGTTCTGAATACAAAAAGTAGGTTGTGATCTATTTTAAGGATTCCCAGATACCACGCTGTTGGACTAGAGCACTTCATGGTGCAATGTGATATTTGGAAGGTAACATTTACTGTGAGCACACTGAAGAAGTGTATTCGTAAAGTCAGGCACCTGTTTAGATTAAACTTGGCAGCCTTTTCCTGTTTTGCTACCACAACTGCAGTTTAAAATAGACCCTCTTCACCTACTTTGACAAGAAATAAGTTTTAAACAATAAGTTTGTGCATTTTTAAGAGAAGAAAAAAGAGGGGGAGAGGGGCTAAAAACTTTTTGTCTTCCTGAAAGCTGCCAAGGAAACATCCTAAGATTTCTATGGATGCTGTAGGAATTTTTCAGAGGGGGAAAACAAAAAAAAAAAAAAAAAACCAAAACAAAACAAACAAACAAACAAAAAAAAAAAAAAAAAAACACAAAACCAAACAGTTCTGTGAAAATGCTGATTATAAAGCCTGTGACTTGTATTTATATAATAATGAATATGATAAAGCCATGCTCTTAATTCTTATGCTTTTTTAATGTTTGGTGTCACAAATTCCAGGCAGCTGATGGAAAGCCAGATAGGTGACCTCATTCTTGCCACAGACATCAGTCAGCAAAATGAGTATCTGTCCATGTTTCGATCCCATTTGGATAGAGGAGACCTATGTTTAGAGAATGCGAACCATCGTCACTTCATTTTACAGGTGATCTTTTTGGCAATATTTTTAAAACATCACTTTAGCACCAACAGTATACTTAAAATGCTAAATACTACTTCTTCGGGCTATCTCCTACTTTCAGAATGAGGTAGAAGTAATTTTTAGTTATTTTGTTTAATTACAAAAAGATTGTTCCCTCTGCTTCAATCTCCTCCCCTCCCAACAGTTCTCCCAAGTGATGTCGCGTGTTGGTAAATCTGCTAAATTAGAGATGCTAAACCAAGGAGAGCTGTGTTTCCAAGACAAGGTTTGGTTCTTCTGATGACTCCAGTGCAGTCTCAGAACTGTGAAATGCTTTGTCAGAACCTATTTCAGGAAAGGAAAGCAGTACTGTTGTGAATCAATTTGCAGCTGTGCTAGAGAGAGGTTTAGCAAGCTTTAAAACCAAAAGCTTGGAGAGTTTCTTTAGGTTTGTAGATATTTTTAAGTTCATATTGTGGACTATAAAAGAAAGTGGACAAACAGATAAGCTCAGTCCTGGGCAAAGCATCATTAAAAATGTGAACTTCAGAGCCAGAAATGCAAAATACTGTTTGTTTGCTTTGATGTTTCTTTTTCAGAATTTATTGTTGTCTCCTGTACTAGGGAATACACTAAATATAGTCCCCCTGAAATACTTTGACTTGACTGAATTTCCATATTACTCAGAGATTATAACAAGATCTGATAGTTCCCTGAACATTTTTGGAATATGATTATAGAATGTAACTTTAGAGAGAAGCACAAATGGTAGGTAGGTTTGTTATTCACAAAACTTAAAATAATCTGCTGTCAGGAAATAAATAATTACAGATGCTTCTGTTGGAGGGAGAAGTGATCTAATGCTGTATGTTAACTTACTAGATGGCTTTGAAGTGTGCTGATATTTGTAATCCGTGTCGGACGTGGGAGCTGAGTAAGCAGTGGAGTGAAAAAGTAACAGAGGAGTTCTTCCATCAAGGCAAGTAAGAGTAGAAGTGTATGTTGGTACAGAATGTATTTATACTGTGGAGAGAGCAACTGTGAGTCATAGCTGCTTGCAAATACAGGCATTTATATTTAGGACTAGTAGATATTTACAGTACAGTGTGGGATTTTTTTTTTTTTTTTTTTATCATTATACTTGCAAAAGGTCAGTGTTACTAAAACCCAGCAAAGAATCTGCTTAGACTCTGAATCTAGAATGGCTGCTTCGATAGATCCTTCAGCCGAAAGGTGCTTCATATGAATGATCATGCTCACTGTACATTTATTTGGTGGTTTCAGTAAATTATGAAATATATTCATCATATATCTTCAATATTTAAACTTTGGCTGCGAGGCCTGTTGGTAAGCAGGTGAGAGGTGAGATTTTTAGTTACTGTACAGTTAAGGCTACCTACTTAGGTAAGCAGTTAATAAAGCTTTTAATTGACAACTGGAGTGAAGTTTCTGCATTATTATGAAATTGTTTTAATAATAAAGTGTGCTTCTCCTTTGTTAAGGCTAGTTTAACCAAACTGAGACATGCTAATTTGTGCAGAGATACAATAAATGGGGAACAGACTGCTTTATTTGGTGTTAATCAGGTGAAGTTTATTCTTAAGTAAAACTGAAGGGGAAGTAGAACAACAAATTTCCTTCGCTGAGAAATTTCTGAAGGCTAAGCTCTTCTCTTCGGTATTGCTAATGGGGATCTTATCTGTCATTTCTTATGGCAGTCTAGGAGGTTTTGCAAGGAAGTGTGTTAATCCTTCAGGAAACCTGTGATTTGATGTTTTTTCTTATTGTTTGATGAAAAATGCAAAGTACTGCTAGTCTCACTGACAGACCTACTTTGGGTTTTTTTGGTAGATGAGGGAGGGAAGTAAAAGCATTCAACCTGCCACAAGATGCCATCCTTGTTAACCAATCTGCACAACTCACCTCTGTCAGTTTTTGATGATTGCATTTGGGTCTGGACTTGATCACTTAATAGTTGTATTGTACTTCTGTTTCTTTAGGAGATATTGAAAAAAAGTATCACCTGGGTGTGAGTCCACTTTGCGACCGGCAGACGGAAACGATTGCCAACATCCAGATTGGTAACTGCAGTTCAGTTTATTTTAGTAGATTTCTTTTCAATTTGGAAAAAGTACCTTTAAGATACATTTCCTAGAGGCTCTACATGCTCTGTGTGTGTGTGTGCAGCACTTTGTTATAAAGAGCATTTTTTTTCCATTTGCTATGTAACATTTCTCCCTTGAATTGAGTGTTTACGAAAAGTGCTGCGCTGACAATCCTAGAGACCAAAGCCCCTGTGTTTCCTCACTGTCTCTGACTCTTCCTGTGCTGCTGTCCAGAACTTTCCTCCTCTGTAGTTTGCGAAGAGGAAGAGCGTTCGTTCCCTTGTCCATGCAGTCTCGGGTGCCTTTCCCAGCGAGGTTGCCACAACAGGGTTCCAGCTCTCTGGGTACAACTCTCTGGAATCTTGCATTCCTTTTAAATGCAGCCTTGAAAAGGGTGGTGGGCAGAGACTTGATGGAGAACTGTGAAGAGCCATTATAACTTTTTTTTTTTTCCCTAACTTGAGTTGGATTTAGAATAGCAAAAGGGCTTGCTTTTTATAGTTATTTTTTCAATAAAGTTGTTCATGTAGATTGAATGGGACTCAATTAAAAACATAATAAAGAAAATAACGTAACACATAATTTGAATGAAATTAGAGACAAAAACCTGATCTGTTCACAGCTATCCTGTTTGAATTAAAAATGTTAGAAAATTACACATTCTGTACTTCAGAGATTCAATGTTGGTATTCTTAGCATGAATTTTTGGTTCATGGAGACAGACGCTATGAGTGCGGGTGCACACACACGGATGTGTACATAAATGTACGGTGATGTTCTGTGGCCTTTTTGTTTCAAAACTTCTCTGATTTGTATTTTTCAGTGTTTTTAATCAGCTTAGTACTGTGACGATAATGCAGATTTTTTTTCCTGTGTAGTATAATCCAGACTGTCTATGTAACTTGTTACATAATCTGTCTTTTAGAAATTCAGGTTTTTAAAAGTAATTTGTGTGACTTCGTTGCTGATGTTTAGATTCTTCCCCCCACGTTCTCCAATATTTGCATTTATTTGGTCATTACTGTGAAAGAAAGTAGGTTAATTTGTAGTCCAATACAATGCTGATCTTTTGACTGACAAGTGAAATATTTTATAATTTGAGAGATTATTTTGTAAAGATGCCCTAAATATTGGAATGAATTTCCAAATGCACACTGGAGAAGAATATGTTTATTTTTTCGCTACTACATTTTATTTAGAATATTTAAGTAGGTTTTTTTCCTGTTTGGTTTTTTTTTTTTTAATTTTTAATTTACTT
>WHYT01015968.1:14101-35827 GCA_009806455.1 Tetrax tetrax
TTTTTTTTTTTTTTTTTAATTTATTCTTTTAGAATGTGACAATTTCATGAACAGCCACACTGGGGAGGAAACTGTAACAAATTGCTACAGATGCCTTAAACTATGCACAAAGCTAAGTGACCAAATTTGTTTTTGATTTGAAAAATAATAAAAAAAAAAACAAACAAACAAAAAGTGCATTGTTTACGTATTCCTCCCTCTACTGAAACATTACCCACAAATGGGTTTTTGATGGGAAAAGGAGAAAATGTTTTTTAGGACAAAATTAAAGGACTAATTTTAAACTTAAAACATTCCATTTTTGTAATTTGTTTTACATTGTTTTAAGTACAGTAAGCACAACTGTAATCTAGTTTGAGAAACTGGTGCTTTCTTTTAGTTCATTTGTATTTCCCTGTTATTATTGTAAAAGACTGTTTATTAATTCTGTTTACAGTTTGTTGCAACAGCCATTTTTGGGAGAGAGCTTCAGCGTAAAGCCATTTGTAAAGGCTTTGCCATATTCATTTTAATATGTGCCTGTTGCTGTTAACTTTTAATTAATAAAAAAGTTGTTTTCACATTATGCTCCTGTACATTTAAGTTACGACCGAGTCCAGCATTATGGAAAGGTAGCTAAGGTTGCAGTCAGCCTCCACTGTAAGACTAAGCCAACTTTTGGATTTGAAAATACTAGTCCTCATACGCCAAAATTTATTGCCTCTTGGAGCCTGGCCTTTTACTGTTTGAAAAGCAAGTCCTGATTTTACCTGATTGTTTCCCTTCTAAAATGGGGTTGTTTATTATTCCTTCATATTCCCTGAAGTGGTATCATTAATCTCAAAGTGGCCATGTTTAAAGAAATAAATTTCTAATGAAACCATTTTTTTGCACCTGCGTGAACTTCCTTCCTTTGCTGTCAGTGCAAGTTCTTGCTGTTGTCCGACTTCAACAGAGAAGGATCAGATGTGGCGAGGAGCTTTGGTAATAACTTGCAGTAACAGAAAAGCCTGATTTTAACAGGTTGTCTTTGAAAGGGGGATACATCCCAGTGGTGTTCGGAGCTGTCGGGACACCGAGGTAAGTGCTGCGTGTGAGTAACTACTGCAGAGAGATTGCAGCTGAGCTTCCTTACAGCCCGTACAGAGTCACAGGGCTAAGTGTGGAAAAGTACTGATTCCTCTTCGATGTTTTGGAATAAAACATATTCCAAGTCTGCAGCTATTTTCAAAACAGCCACTAAAATCAGTATCTGATGATGTCTTCTGTGACTCACATTTATTTAAAAAAATGTGACTTGGTTTAAATACAGGACCTCAACAGCAACATAAATTTTGCTACTTTTTACGGGCCATTTATAAGTATATATTAATATGTAATTTTAATGAAAGTTAATTAATTTAAAAGTATATATATAGCAATATTTCAATATAATATTTATAAACGTGTGATTCTTTAACATTGTGCAATCTTGCTGTCATCTGCTCTGACAGGAACCAGTACAGCTTGTCAAGGTGCTAGAGTAAAACAGGAGTAGTTTTGTTCTAAGCCACCTTTCCTGGAAAGGGGCTTGTCTTTTCCTACCAGACTGGATTTAGAAAGACTGGTTCTAATCCCATCTGTTAGTGTACGTGGCAGCTTCTGACATTTGACTGAATTGAAAAAAAAAAATAAATAAAATAATTAATGTCTTTTCTTGAACATCCTGTCTAGAAATTCCTTCTACAAATCTACATCGAACTTCAGCATTCCTGTAGTTTAAATGTTTGATGTGAGTGTGCGCGTACGCCAGGAACGTTCCTAACGCGCCACAACGGCTAACGGCCAGTCAGCGCACGTGACTCCAGAAACGTGTTATGGGATGGAGGCCAGGTCCCTACTGCAAATTGTTTTAATCTACAGCTCTGCTGCCTGCTGGGACACGCCCTTGGCTAACATACGGAGACGGGCCTTACGTTCCGTCTAATGCCTCTGCCCAGTGTGCATGGACGTCCTTAGTTGGAGCACTTCTGCTTTAGATGTTTCTCTGTGGGCAGTGGCATTGTGCATGTAAAACACTTTGAGTAGAATGATAAAAAAATTAAGGTACAGAGAAGTATGACATAAGTTATTTGATGGCAGCTTTCTTATTTTCTTGTGCAGATATTTCTTTTACTGTAACCTCACATCATTAATGAGGCTTACCATGTTTTTTTTATTTCTGAGGTGCTGGATAGCTGCACCTCACATCAGCAGTTCAAACTGTGTAAATGGTTTAGTGTGGTTTTTTTTTTTCCCCCTCCACATTTTAGCCTAGTTTAATAGGTCAAGTGAGGTCCTGAATTTTACAGTTAATGTAACGCAATCCCGTTATGTAATTATTGCAAATGTCAGAGTTCAAATCGAGTAAGTTGAAAGACTTTCAGCAGAGGCTTTGTCTCTGAAAAAAAACCCAAGAGGACTTCAGCAGAGGTTTTCTGGGCCAGCAATGCTGATGCCGTGGCCCTTTGGTTGTGCCACAGCAGGGGCCTGTCAGGAGAACCCAGCATACCTGAGGATGGAGAGGCTGTTAAACGAGAACCTTCCGTTACGTTTGTGGTGAGGCATACACTTCTCACTAGTTTGTGTTGTTTTGGTTTGGGTTTGTTTTTTGTTTTTTTTTTTTTAAATCTGAGTGTAACAACTAACAAACAGTGCTGTGCTGGTCTGTGACTAACTCTACTGTTATTCCTGCTGCACAGCAAGGTAAGTAGTCCAGTCCTGAAATCGCTACGTTTATCTATAGTCCCTGTAAGAGAATGTAAACTATATTGTGGCTGCTGTTGTTTGCAGAGTACCACAAATCACACACACAGTATTTATTTTAACTGCTTTTAATTTTATATAGTGGCAATAGAGCATTAAATACAAAACTCGAAAACAAATATAACTTTCAAAAAGGTGTTTTAAAGGCATTTAAAAGAACACAAAGGTTTTTAATGGCCTGTCAGTAAGACTGGTGGCAGAGCGTTGTGGAAATGACATTGTGTACATATTAACACCACTTCAAGTTTCACACCAGGAAGCATCCTCCTCGCTCATACACTCTACATTCCAGTTATAAGCAGCAAAGCTTCAGTCTTTAGTAACGCAGTCAGAGCCATTTGCCTGTCTATTTAAGAAGTGCTGCTTTTTTTTTCTTTTCCTAGAAAACAGAAGCTCTGAGAGGCACTTGCACTTGTTCCAGCAGCCAGTGTGCAGCTAAGTTGTAGCTCTCTGGTTCCTAAAGTGTTTTTTTTCAACCTGAATTTTATTTTTAGCTTGAGCCCTTTCTGCATCTGTGGCGGGAGACATGAGCTTAGGGGGTTGGGTAATGAATTAACTCTCGACAGGTCTGGCAGCAAATAGCTGCTATGGGATGACCCCAGAAGGGCTTGAAACCAGGTTATGTGCAACAGCTCATACCATCTCTTCCCTGCAACCAGGACCATGAGGGCTTCTGCGGTCCCCAACTGCTCGAAACCTGTCTGGGGACCCAGGACCGATGGGGATAAAAAGGTGTCCATGAGCATCTCTTAGCACAGCTGAGATCAGCAATATACTTTTGGCAACTTGCACCCCACAGTACTTTGTATTTTTTCCTTATCTACACCACTTCTATGCTAGTTAACACATACTCTGACATTATTTTACTCTGCTGCTATCTACTGGTTATTTCAAATTCGCTGGACTACCTCTTCACAATGGCTCCCACAGCATGATTTACTCACTTGTCACATGCTCTTTATGTTGGCCACAGGATGATACAAAGAGGTTTTGCTCTCTTACCCTTGTAAGCTCATTTGAAGCCTGAACAAAAACCACAGGGAGAAAAAAAAAAACAAAAAAAAAACCCTAACCAAAAATGTGCTACTACTTAAAATGTCTCACACCAACCAGGTGAACTCTGCAGCAGATGTAAGTTTCTTCACTTTCTTACAAGCAGGAAGTGGAAAGCATTCAGACTTTCTTCGGGCTAAAAATCTGCTAAAATTAAGTTTAAAAGAAAGACTCCGACATGAAATTTCAGTATCAAACTAAACACTGTAGTGCAAGTTAGAGCTCAAATAACTGATATTAACTTAAGGGTGTATCACTATCATTATTAACACGTACACAGTTTTTTAAGGTGGTCAGTTATGCACAAAGAATGTTGTATATATAAGTTAGTGTTAATAAACTAAAACCACCACATAAGTCTGAGTAGAAAGCCATGTTTGAATACAAAATTAATACCTGAGTACGATGGTCAAATTTATTTCCCTTTGACAAATTGCAGACATGTTTAGTGCCTCAATTCTACTTTTCATGTTAGGTTTTTCCTGTGTTGTAAGAGACCACTCGGCACTAGTGCTATTTACAACATAAAAGATTTCAGACAAAACAGCTTAACAGTCTTTAATGTAGTGATTTTAATACATTAAGATTTTTCAATTAAAGTCTTCATTTTTCCTGTAGACTTCAGCATGTGCGGTCCAAACTGAGAAGGAAAGCAGAAACACGTTCAGACTGCTTTCAACAGAAACCTAGTTGAACTATTATCTGTGTAAGTTGTAAGTAAAATTAGAACTTGGGCAGAGACAATTTCCTTTATCAACCTGCTGCTCTGCATGGGGATTTCACCCACTTTGTAGCCACAAAGTAAAAGGAAACCTGTGTCAGCCATCAGCTGAAATCGCTTGGATGAGGCAGCTGTCTGCCTGCTGGAGCAACTCTGACTGGAGAGAGTTCCCTGTACCACTCAAAACAAGAAGATAGATGCAGTTCTCCTTAGAAGTTGACAACCAATTGCTCTGGCAGGAGTTTAATGGTATTTCTGTTCTTACTCTAGCCTGTATTTTTGAGCAAGTCCTTATAAAAACTGTATCGTACGAGGATATCATACAAGGACTGATCTAGCAAAAAAGTTAGATACAGTTAAGTAACTGATGACAGATGTTTATCAGCTCCTTGTGGCTCAACATTGTATCATTTAAACAATTAAAACCTTCAATTTTCTTAGCTTCTGAGGACTTTATGATCCTTAATCTCAAAAGATGGACTGTAAATTTCAAAACTGGGAAGTCATGAAAAACCCATGTGTAAATAAAACCTTGCCAACTCATGTTCTTTTCCTTAAAGCCCTAGAGATGCTGGGAAAAAAAGTGACTGATTCTTGTGGAATATCTAGCTTTTTAGTTTTGAAGAACATCTTGAACATTACAGGAGTATACCTTAATGGCCTTAGCTGAAGGCAAGCAAGTCAAGATTAATAAGCTAAGTACTCAGAAGTCCTTACTCTTGTGGCTTGGGAATCTTATTTTCCTCAGAACTTAATTCTGTGCAGCCAGCTTTTGGAGTTTTAGCTGCATTTTTCCAAATGCACAAAGGAAAAAATAACTATTTACTCCCTCTCTGGTTCTATAGCACAAAGCTTCATGGACTGCTTACTAACGAAACTGATTTATACTAACTTGTTTTTTAAGTAAGTGTTTATTGCTAGAAACTTGCATCTTGAACATTCACTGCTTAAAAACCCTTTACTTCAATTTCAAATCAACCTGAAATAAACTAGAAGCCATTAACTTGTACTATGATGTGAATTTTAAATATAATTTCATTTTAACATTCTCAGACTATAAAGAAATGCTTTTATTTACTCAGCATTTCCAATTACTCGAAGAAACTCCCTTTACCAAGACCCAGCGGGGGCATTCTGAACAATTTGCTTTCTGCATTCCTAGGAATGGCTGACATGTTTCAGGGTCTCACTTCAGAATGTCACACCTGAACGGTTAAAGGTTGGTAACAGCAGGCAGATTTGTTTCTGCTATGAGCCCTTAGGAACTGAGATTTCCGAATATCACATGCTCATAGCAACAGAAAAGATGTTTGTTTAAAAAATAAGAAAACTAGAACAGGGCTTTTTAAACTTAGGGCCAAAAAAAGTACACAGCTACTAAAAATGTATGATTGCCAGAAATCCTGGCATATCAGCAGTACTTCATGGGGCTTTGTGGACAGATGCTGACTTGTAGGTATTTGCACATGTTGTTAGAAAGACACACGTTGGCTTTCATGACAAATATAATTTCATCCAAGCATGTGTTCAGAAATACTCACCAGCACTACTTCAGTCTTTGTCTTTGTTTCAGTCTTTGGAATTACTCTTTCTGTTTCACTTTGGTTATCATTTTGGTATCGATAAGCAAATTTCTTTTTGAGTGCTTCTGCTATTAATGCTGCAGGATCTGTCGGGTCAGCCACTTTAGATTTTGTATCTTCTGATGGTCTAGAGAAGAAAATGAGAAGTATTAACATAGTCCAAGTGAATGCTTTTGCATTGTTTGCTAGATGCTATGTCAGCATCTGTTTCACCTTGAAATTGTTATGAGTCATAAAAACAAATCATTACTGCAAATGTTAAGACACTGATTTTATTTATATTTATTACCTTTTAACTGAGCGTAGTTTCACGCTGTTCATGTCTTTGAGGATTTCCAGCATGTTTGGTATTTCAGACTTCTTTGGACCATTTTCTGCCAGATTCTGCACAGAGTTCATTTTTTTGTTTTTCCTTTCTTTAATGAGCTCAATTGCAGACATACTCTGTTGTAGACCTGGGAGAGGGAGTGGTGGTGGAGGAGGGGGTGGCGGTGGTGGAGGTGCAACAGGGACAGTGGCTGAAGCAACTGGACTTGACCCAACTACAAATAAAACATGCATTCCATGTCAGTTCACTTGTAAATCTCCTTTCTATCTCACAAATAAGATGTGAAAATATGACTTCAATAGCTTCACTTGCCTCCCCTCTACCTTCTTTACATTATCACATAACTACTTCATCCCTAAACCACCTAAGTGGATTCAACTAAAAAGCCACGTGAAAATCCTTCTCAAAGAGTGAGAAGCATTTTTGAATTTGCAGTATTTAAATTGAAGCTTTTTCCCACTCCCTGGGTTGAAGGGTTTCTAGGCCAGCTGGTCATCTGTCTGAAGACAGAGATTCTCACAATAACCTTGATTTCAAGTTCCCTGTACTCTTTAGGTAAAAATTGATGTTATAATACCAGTAATAAATTGACAAATAAATAAAGAAACCTCTGCTCAAATGCACCTTCAAAGAAATCAGCAAAACCACATCAAACTAGAGTTTTGAGACTCGGAGCATACAGTGTGTAAAGCCATGTGTATAGGTAACACAGAGGAGTCCACTCTTGTGTACGTGTAGGCATACACACAGTGTCATTACCATATTATACCAGAAGAGGGAGGTAAAGATGATAAAATCAAATAAAAATTTAATTTTTCTAATGAAGAAAGGTAAAGGAAAAATGATGAAAAATAAGTTATTAGTTATTTCACAAAACCTCACAGTAATTACAATTCCAGAATGAAACTATGTGATCCTTAAAACTATCTCATAGTTTTGAACATGAAGAGTTAAGGAAAAATAAAGTAACTGCTGTCTTCGCAGACAAACTAAACAAGAGCATCTGAAGAATCAATATTCTGATTTTATACATAAACACAGGCAAAACTGTATTTGCTAAGTGACCTTAGGAAAGAGTGAAAACAAATTGGCTGTGATCTTCTGTTGACAGGAGCCATCTCCCATTAATCTTTGGAGATGGTAGACAGAGAACTGGAAGGCCGAAGTGAGGGAAGGAGAAAGAAACTCAGGAAAAAAAGAATTACTCTGTTGACTACCAGAAATAGTGCACCACTTTTGGTTCCATCTGGACAATGTGTCTGATCCCAGAGATTATGCCAGTAAGCAATCTCCTTTCCTGTTATTTATTTCATAAACTTGAGATGTATATTACATATTCCAAAAGTGTAATTAACATCTTGTATGATTACTTCATTGTATCAGAGAGTCTATTTCATTACTGGATGGGAAGACTTAACTGTTAGTAATCAAGCTACACTCTTTCAGTTTGGTTTAAGCCATCATATTTATCAAGAGCTTTGCTCCGAAAGCTGTTTAATACTTCTTTACTCATCCACAGACTCAGAATTCTGGCAGGCTTTCACACAAAAACTTGGAGACTTCTGAAATACTAGAAAATACAGAAAATTTGGCAAGTCCCTTGTCTTTCAGAGCTATTCTGTATCCCTTGGTTAGTATGCTATGTCTGCCTACAAAACTAACAAAAACGATATGGAGAAGCGTTCAGTGTTGCAGTATCTCACAAAAATGAGTTAGCACATTATTAATTATAAAAGGGACAAATTCATTGACTAATTTGTGCTAAGAATACAGCAAATTTAATACCTGCTGTCAGGTTCTGTTGTTCTTGCAAGATTACAATTTTGGCTATTTGTGCTCTTAAATTGGCTAGTTCATTTTCTAGAGCACTGATCTTCTGCAGAGCTTCCTCATTCGCGGTCACCACGCTCCTCGACGCCGGTGGTTCTTTCGACGGGTTTTCTAAGGACATCTGTCTGCATGGGGACCTTCTGGAATTATGTAGTTCCACTGAAACAGGCTGGGCTGGTTTTGACCAAAATTCTGACCTGTAACAAAAATATCACAAGATTCCTTTTAAAAAAGGCTTTGTTATAGATAAAACCTAAAGCACCGTTACATACAGACCAGGAAGATAACTTGAGGGCCTGAATTTAAAACTGGCTTTTACACAAATCACTTTCACCAAGATGCTATATAGCTTAAAGTAAACAAGAGCTTCACATCTTTTCCGTTTGCATCATGAGCTGTATTTCTTCTCTTTCCCTAGCCAGCTTTTTGTGGAATCACTGATTGCAGGACAAAAAAGGAATACATTTTCCCTCACCACCAGTCTATTTCTCTACCTCATACCTATTTTATTTTTTGTTGGAATTCAGATTTGGGTTTGTTTCGCCGCCCCCCCTCCCCCCAAAGTGCTACGATTTTTTCCCCATAGGGTGCAAATAGTCTCTTGTAATTGATTCTTTTGAAGAAGAAGGAAGAGTTTCTTAGTCCCACAGCACATTTTGGTACTTTTCGGACCTCTGAAGGAACAGTTCTCCATTTTACCAGTGCTGGAAGCATGCAGTACATGAAACAGCATAGTGGTGCAGAGGCTGCTTGTCAGTAAATGCAAAAGGGTCTTATATCTACTTTTCTAACACAATAAATAAAACTATAAACAAGAAAACTTCATGCAGTGATAGAGAGTCTGTAAGTTTCCCTCTTCTTTCTCACAAGAGCAGGAAAATGCAACTCTTGCCTTTCTTTATTACCCACCAAAGCTCAAGCTGTGTTGAACACTGAGGCATTACTGAGCATCTGCAATCAAATAAGCACTTACAAAAGGTTATGTTCACTCATGACACCAACGTTTTTAAATAGTTTGTCTCAAGTAAAATCAATAAGGATTAATGACAACAGATTATCATAAACATCATAACTGCAAAATATGACCACATACTTAACTCCTCAATCCTCCTTAACTTCGATCCCAAAATTTCTCAGGCAGGTCAGGATTCTATTATTTACTTGAACATGAGAGTAACAACAGTGGCTAGTGATAAGACTTTTCAAAATGTGTAGAATGGCTCCAGACTAATACAGCTTAAAAGCCCCATTGCTCTGGATGCATGGGTTAAGCTACTCTGGCTGCACATCATCTTAGATCTGCAGTTGTGCTAGATTTCAAGCAAGAGCCAAGATTTAAGTCTAGAACAAGCCCTGTGCTCTGACCACCTCCATTCAGGATTAGATACACATTTGACAAGTCTTCCACAACACTGACAGAAAACATCAGCACAAGTTGCAGAAATTTGATCAAGTACTATTGAATATTATCAAGGATGTTAAAATTTAGGTGTTGTTTTCTACATAGGAATAAAGAGTAACTAAAGCTGAGAAGACAACAGGATGCTTCCAATAGCAGCCATCTCCCTGCTCTCCTTACGTACGTACAGTGGAAGGAGCCAGTGGTCACTTCACTCTTTAAAATCTGCCTTCTAGAAACTTTAATGGAGCAGAATAGCTAAACAGCAAAGGGTATTTTCAGCTCAGAGCAGTAACGGTGTTGTAAGTAAATGTCTTGATTGGGCTCTAACACTGTGGAAAAACATTATGCCTGTATTGTCACCACCGCTCTGACTAGGGGTAGAGGAAAAATGATGTGTCATTTAATTGCTTCCTCTAGAGAACTTCATTCGCAGAAAAAAATAACGTCTGCAAGACTGTTTACTGAATTATACAGTGAATATATATTTAACAGTAACACCTATGTGATCTTGTCAAAACAGAGAACTCCAAATGCTAGGAAAACACCTAATGCATGCTAGCTCCACAACATAATACCGTGCACAGAAGTAATAAACGGTGCACGTTGAAATACTCATATTTGCTAAGTAATTAACTTACCATGCTCCATTATAAGCGGTTTGCCTAAGGTCACTATATATCTGCAGGATTATTTTAGTGCCATCCCACACCCATCTGTCCCCCTTCACCTCTTCATGTGCAGCCAACTTGGCAAGTATACAAGTTCTACATCTTTTGTAACGGGTTCTTTGAAGCAACAAAGAGCTATTCTCCCTGTTGTCTCCATTAAACGTAACAGCTTTACAGTTAAATCCTTAAACAAAATGTTTCTGTGGAAGCAAAAGGAGCGTTGGGCAGTTAATTTCCTTCGCATCAAGTGCACTTTACAAATAGTGTTTCCCAAACGAGTGTTGATTTCTGTGACTCCCCTCTGAGTTTGTGAAATTAATGTGTCAGTGCCAGAATGTTTGTTACGCAAAGCTTCACTGTGGCAAGTCACGTTGGAGGGCATCTAGGTCACATCTATTTTGTGCTTTCAAATTAAGAACGGTATCCTCCAGTAATCTCTGAAGCCAACAATCTGTGCCTTTCTCTGGAAGGTTAGTTTGTTTAGAAGAAAAACTTCCTCTGCACTACAGAACTGTACCTTTATTTCTGGCTGGTCGGAGCAGCAATTTGAGTAAGCTGGAATAGAGAACTTCATCACTTCAGCCAACCTGTTTCATGCAGTTACAGCGCTGTGTAGGCCAACACAACAGCACCTATCCCATCACTCTGGACACAGGTGCTCACATGCTTCCCTGCCAGTTTTTATTATGAAGACTGAAGACAAAATACAAACCCTAATTGTTTAATTGTCTTTAGCAGACTGCACAGCCTTGACCGGAAAGGTGGAAAACAACGTGTCAATTATTGGATTGTTAGAATGACCATTGCTGCTAATTAGGAAGCTGTACAGTACACTGGCCCATATTAACGAAAATCTCAGGAGAACTGAAGAAGAATCAGTGTAAGCTATTGTGCCATACCACAGCAGACGTTTTTGAGGGGAAAAGGTTGCTTGAAGCTGTCATGGGCAATTCTTTGCAATAAGTAAGTAAATAAAAACCACAGTCTTCCGTGGTTCTGTAGTACAGTCAATCTCCTGTACGTTCTCAAACCAGTCTTTCATTCATAATCCTGTTAGTCTAACCTCTACTTTTTTTCTAGACCCTACCTTTTCTATCACTCTTGCCTCTCTCTTCACCCAGCATTCAAGTGCTCTCCATTAACTGCAATGCACAGTAGATTCTCATAGGAGAGGTTAGGTTTCTTCCTCCCAGTTTAGAAGATAAAAAAGAGGAGCATACCTGAGCCTTGTAGAGACTTCACCTTCTTCTTGAGCAACCCAACCCACATCTGCAAAGGAGGCCACCGCATCTTCTCTAAGTTGACTAGGATGGTTGCCTTCTGTGGCATGAGAAGTAAGCTAAATTTTAAAGACAAGATTGAAGGTTTTAGAGTGACTATTCTCAGACCATGTCACAGTTATTTTACCCAGTACTTTTAGTGAGGCTACATGTAACTATGAACACATACATGCACAACACACATCTGTAGACTTAACATACTTATTTCTGTCCAGAACCATTTCACTGACTTCAACAAACTATTCAATCTAGTCTGCTGAAGACTTCACAGAAACTATTTTTGTTTTTAAGGTTCACAGCTAACTACATATACCACCACATGACACTACTGAACACTAAAAATCCAATGCAAATTGTTACCTTAAAGACAAACAAATATCAACATTCCCAAGTAGTTTGCTATATCAAACATATCAAATAATATGTTTTAAAAGTTATATTAATGATAAAATTATAATAGTTAAATATGATAATAACTCATAGTTAAAAACACATTAAGGCTACTAAAACTTCTTAAGTCTTTTGCTCTGATTTAGTATTATTTTGAAAGTGAAATTCTGTTATGTTTTGTTTCTCTTCCCCTACAACTTCCAGAATTTCTGTACAAGAATAGATGTGTTTACATTACACGGGGGTGGGGAAGAGGGGAAAGCCATTCCTACCAGCTCAGTAGTCACAAAGACCTTGAGTGAGAGGTAGGATGCAATCACAACAGAATACAATATTTACTAACAATCTTATTTACAGCATGACAAACAAACTGACCATTTTCCAGCATGGTTCTGCCATTAGCTTTATAGCTGTTTGAAGCCAAACGTGAGCAAAGCTCCACAGACTGGAACCTTTCTTAGACTTAAGTTAACTGACCTGAACAGAGATTTGAAAAATTGTTTGGATCATCAATACATGCTCCATAGCCACGATACAAAATGGTTTCAAATCTACTTGGAAATACTGGCTGCTTCCCTGATTAGACAAGGCCATGTGTAGTCAGTCACTGGACTACTGAGCAGCCTGGTCTCAGTATCTTAGCAGATAAAAGCTACTAAAACATCTTTCAGTAATGTCTTCTGCTCAGTCTGAGTTACTTATCTCCAATGCAACTGCGCCACCGCTTTTGCTTGTAGCACACACAATCCACGCGCCAAACTTGCCCGAGTCGCTGCAGCTGTTTAAGCACTGGCTGCTGCTGGCAGTGGCCAAAGAGCTAGTAACAGTGACAGAGACGGTGGCAGTACCTAACAGTCTGTGAATACAGCCTTGGTCCAGTCTGCTAGCACTAGGGCAGTTTTCAAGGCAACTCAACTCTGGGACAGGAAACTATTATGTAGCAGCAACTATGGAATGTTCGCATTAACCTGAATTTGTAACAGTCCTGTCACAGTAGGTCTGCTGTCTGGATGAGGTGAAACCATTTCTGAAGAAAATCCAGAGGTATTTTAGTTGTAGCCTTTGATATACAAGTCCCAGGAAGAAAGAAGTTGTGGGTTGGGGTTGTTTTTTTCCCCAGGAGTTGTTACAATTAGCTTTGGAAATCAAGATTAGTCATCTTCACCTCACACTCTCGTAACTTGTATGCGAGCCTCCATCACAGCTCCCAGGAGTGTGTATTGGCACCATCAGATCATTTGGAAACAACAGGGTTTTTTCCAGGTAGCATCAGCACAGATGGTAATATGTTTATCACATTAACAGTTGTGCCTAATACCATCACAGCCTGCCTCCCTTTAAAACAGTCTAGAGAATACTATATTGCATGTTAGGATTTTCATTATTTAGCTTTCCTTGGCTTTTTTGTTTTTTAAAATAAAAAGAAATTTTCACGACCCCAGCACCTGTATTAATGTTAACGGCAATTTTAAAAAAATCCATAACACATTAGCCACTTCTTGCAGGTGATACAGATTTTCTGATGGTAATGGCCACATGAGGAACTATTACTATGAAAAGACTGAAAGTCCATTTAAATAAAGGTACTACATGTACCTGCATCAAAAATAATTTTATAAAACAACAGCAAGGAATGCATTTACCACTGCCAGGTTTCCGGCACTGTGAGATAAATAACTTTTAATCCAACATTTAGGAGAAAGCCTTCTGTTACATTGTGATATAAGTTCCTTCTTCCTTTTTTATTCATATTTATATGAATTTGTATTTATATGTAAAGAGAATCTGCTTGTTACCCCATATACAGATGTGTATTTTCTCTATCCCTAAAAACAACAAGGCCTTCCAAAGCATGGATTTCGAATTTAAAATTAATGCAGGATTTTTACTTTAATTTAACAGGTTAAAAGCTAACATCCATCTCTTAAAACCTTTGCTGTCTGTAGGATGATGTTTAAACGACTGTGACTACCCTATTGCTCCAGCCAATCTCAGCTGAAGAAAACTTGGACAACTGTTCTGCCAGCACCTGAAATGAAGAACAGAGGTGAAAATACAGGCCCACTGCTACTGGATGCCAGGAACTGAACAAAAGAGTGAAAGCAGCCTGCTTTTCTTTCTCTGGAAATTATGCAGTTACTTCCCCTGCTTCTTCCTTCACGGGCTTTTTTTGCCTACTTCAGTGTGCGTGTATGCTGTACGCACACACGCATGCACACCTGTGGGTTTCCGACCCATCACTCCATGAGTTTCTGAAGAAAAGACTACACACGCTGTTTTAGCTGATGTCACAGAACATCTTGAGTTGGAAGGGACCCATAAGGAATCACCGAGTCCAACCCCCAAAAGAGTCCACCTCACCAGTGTTTCCGCCTGGTTTCGAACCAGGGACCTTTCGCGTGTTAGGCGAACGTGATAACCACTACACTACGGAAACCCTGCGGAAAGAGCTCCCTGCAGGATCCCTACCTTTTTGTTTCCCCTAGAAGTGATAAGTAGAACCAATATTTTTATACAGTTAAGGACAGAAAAAACCCTCTAATTTAAAATTACTAACACAGTTAGATATTAAACATTTAAAAATACTTCTTCTTTGCTATGATTTTTCAAATTATCTCAGCAAAGTCTGATGTTTGCTATGTGCACACCAATTCCTTAGGAAACTTCTACAGAGTTACCAGGTCTCCGTTAGACAAACAGGAAAAGCACAGGACTAGAACAGAGATGCTGTAGCTTAAGGATGCCATCCTGAGAGACAGTAATATAGGTCTGGTTGAATCTACCTAGGCTAGATTGGCAAGTTTAATTTTATTTTCTTTTAAAGACTACAGATAAACCTAAAAAATATGACATACATAAGAGCTATATGAACCACTTTCCTTTGTTCATGCCATATAGAGTATATAAGCCAAGCTCTGCTACCGCTTACTGAATACATAAACAGCATTTAGCAATCAATTTAATTGTTGACTATGGCAAGATCCATAGAAACAGATACTACAACAGCCAGCAGACTTCAAAACTCAAACTGTTAGGCTACTACTCTTTTTTTCACATTAGCTGAACAAAAGCATGCTAGAAGAGATGAAAGAATTAACGTAACAGAGATATTATTTCAATATCTCTTGTCCACTTATCATAAGGAAAATGAAGACCAGTGTGAAAGCATTGCTCTTAGATGCAGTTAGAAACACTGATGATATACATGCACCCTCAGATGAGGCAAGTAAGGTTTGCTTTGTTTTTGAAGTAAAGTGACTTACAGCAAGGTTCAGTGCATGGTCCTTTCATAATATAGCTAAAGCTGGCAAGAAAGAAAGAAGAGACAGCTACAGGAAAGCATCAGTTGCAATAGCATAAAAACGATCAAGACCAGTATTGAACTTCACTACAGAATCTTAATGCTGAGATAAAGACATAAAAAAAACAGATGTTAGCATCACACTTTTACATGTTCTTCAGTTTAAATATTAAAATAGTTTAAAGCCTGAATAAACCATATACATTTTAACATCTTTCAAGGCTCACATTCTGAAATTCGTATTTCTAGTTCAACCAACTCTGACAATTGTACTTCTATTTTAAGGATCTTTTCCCTTCTTCTAATAGAAGATAAATGCTTATACTCAGCATGCATAAAATCTAAGCAAAGTGAACTGAATGTCTCCGTATGAGGAAAAAAAGGCAAATATTTTATTTATTCTAACACAATTCACATTACGACATATACATATTTTTATTTCAACACTAAAAATATTCAAGAACAGATTCCCCAGATGTGTCTTACAGCACTTTGCAAGTACATAAACCAGAAATGTCTTCTTTCATGTATTATATTAAGAGAAGGCAGTATTTGGTTAATTATCTGCAAATGAGTATCATCTTCCCTTGTATGGCCTTTACAGTACAGAAAACCAGACACATTATGCAAAGACTTCACTTCCTTTCAAATCTGAGGTACACAGAACCTTATTGCTGGCGTAACTACTATTGATTACACATATGAAAGTTTAAATTCAGTATGTCATCTTGTCGTCCTCCTCACCTGCACAAATTCCCATCCCCACAATACATATAATTTATTTTTTTAAGTTTCACAAAGCCACTAGTAGTAGGAGATGGTTGCCTCTCTAGTTTCTCAATGTAACTATTTAAGAGAGGCAAAATGTTAGCATAGCTTTTACTATCACACCAAAAAGGCTTCTGTGGTAATCTGAACTATCTGATTTTGCTACTGTGATTTCAAGTCTAAATATTGTTCATACATTTCGTATAGGGTAAAGATATTAATTTAAACACTAAAAAAAATTAGCTGTGTGGAAATTACCTTGTCTTAGTGTGGCTGATGATTCCCACCATTCACCTTTATGCTCCCCACTCTTGCTCGGCCCAAGAAACATTCCTCTCTCAGCTTGAGTTTAAACATTAAATTTCTCTAATTCTATGCCTACCCCCTATTCCCAGCACACACAGAGTTGAAGAGATTATGCGTAACAGCTTCCAGCTTCCCATCTGTTCCTGAAAGACTCGTTATAAAAAGCAAGGGTTTTCTTCTCCTTAAGCTTTTACCCTCACTCTTTACCCTCCCACTCTATGCAGTTGAAGTTGAAAGCAAACAAGTCAGATGTTCCCCTTTCACCTATAAGGTGCTAGCCTTTTATTTAAAACAAAAGCAAACAAGGTACTTGTGTTACCTGGATTGTTTTTTTTTAATTTCTGATAAAGTTGTTTATTATCGCAAATATTTTAAAGTAACACAGTTCATCTTTACACGCCTCTTAAGCCTAGCTTATCAGTACTGTTTATAGAAATAAGTTCCAAATGTTTTTCCCTTTTATGAATATATGTTTTTTGCAATAATATCTTTTTGGTACTGTATTGCCTTATTTTAGAAGTTCCAATTCCCTTAGGAAAAAAAAAAAATTGTTTCAAGTTTCATTTTGTGTGTTACAGCAACACGGTTTCAGGTTTTAGGTAGTACAGAAGCTGAAGAATCCACATTTGGGAAAAACCTGAACTGGAAGTGGGAAGAACTTAAGTAAACTGATTCTCCTACGTGTCTAGTTTATCATGTTCTGCTTTTACAAACCCTCTAGTTATTAACTTAAATGAACTGCATATTTGCTTAAAAATCTTTTGATGCAAGAGCAAATCCCTTTATTAGTACAGTGAAACACACTCTAAACCACTGAGAACACGTACCTGAAATTGAACTCTGGGACACTGTATAAGAGAGAGGTTAGTACCAATTTTCCTTACAATACTTCGAGATGAACCGTAAGGCTTGCTTGACCAAAGCACCTAGAAGGGAAGGAAAAAGAAGTCAGCTGTTAGGTAATTGATTTGTATATCACATTGGAATAGTTTTCCCTTATTCTTCCATACTATGCTTGTGCTAAATATATTTAAAGTTACTCCTTTCATGCTAAAATAGAATATTTTATATATATACACACACTGAAATTTGTATCAGTGAACTCCTTACATTCTAAACCCAAATTGGCAGAAAATTTGTGTTTGTTATTAGAATACAGCTACAGCTGTTTAAGTTCAAGACAGTCTTTGCATTAAGTTTAAATTCAAAGCAATAAATAGGTAACACAGAAGGATTCAAGAGTTGGAAGCGTTTTGAAAAACATCATCTGTTCATTTTCAAGATAATAAAGAATCTGCACTGGATCAGACACCTCTTTCTAAGGTGTTTCAAGAAAAGCCACTCAATCACAAAGAATTCAAAGTTATGCAACATAATTTTTCTTTTTTAATTATATTTTTTCCGCTTCTAACACAAGAACAGTGCCTGCTAGTCTTAATAAAAATAACTATCAGCTAATGTAAGCAGGAAAATGTAACTGTGAAATTGAGGAGCAAAGAAAAGGGGGAAAATAAATATATAAGAATTAAACTTTCTCAAAAAAAAAAAAAATACATTCACCTAGAGAAAATTGCACACAGCACCTCAATACACGTGGCTTCATTGGAACTGGTTCTACTGCATGTCAGTTTTGTTGTCTCAATAGGGATTGAATTTGCTTTCTTTTGCTGTACTTAGTGATGGGGATGTTTGCTCTAATATTTAACATTGTTGTATGAAATAAAACGAGACTATAATCACCTTCCTCAACCTGCTGGCCATGCTTCTTTTGATGCAGCCCAGGATGTGGTTGGCTTTCTGGGCTGCAAGCGCACATTGACAGCTCATACTGAGCTTCTCATCCACCAGCACTCCCAAGTTCTTCTCCTCAGGGCTGCTCTCAATCCATTCTCCGCCCAGCCTGTATTTGTGCCTGGGATTGCCCCAACTCAGGTGCAGGACCTTACACTTGGCCTGGTTGAACTTCACAAGGTTTGCACAGGCCCACCTCTCCAGCCTGTCAAGGTCCCTCTGGATGACATCCCTCCCCTCCAGTGTGTCGACGGCACCACACAGTTTGGTGTCACTGGTGAACTTGCTGAGGGTGCACTCTATCCCACTGTCCATGTCACCAACAGGGCTGGTCCCAATACTGATTCCTGAGGAATGCCACTTGTCACTGGTCTCCATTTGGCCATTGAGCCGCTGACCGCAATTCTTTGAGCGTGGCCATCCAGCCAATCCCTTATCCACAGAGTGGATATGGCTGTAGGTATGAATTTACTACTCCAACCTTAATTTTTAAAGGCTCATAGCATCAAGCAAATTCAAAAACCTGTTACAAAGTTGCCCAGTAAAGAAAACTTAGATGAAATCCAGGCTACTAATACTAAAACAACCCTCACCTAGCAAGGCAATATCGCCTGTGTGATTAGCATGGTGCAGCTGTGGGAATTGCACAACACGCAGCTGAATAACATTTTGATACACTAAGCAAAGATCACTACTCTTAGATTTTGAAGGTTCTATTAAAAAGAAAAATTTATGCCCTGTGGTATTTATCCCAAGATTATATGACCTCAGAAATGTCACACAAACATTTTGCTTCTTTCTGAATAAGTCATTTGTCTTCCCCTGGCTTTATTGGAATTAATAAGTTTTCACAAAATAAATGTGCACTGCAGATAGGCTATGCTAGGTCCTCCCATCAGAGCCACAACTTTGCCATTAACCCACTCACAGCAATATTTTTTTCCCCCTTCTGTGAAATACCCGTTCTCTTAATACGCTGCTAAGTTTGCATTGAAAAAAATTCTGTTCAGAGTACTCTACTGATCCTGCATTTTGGATGCCGCAAAGACCTCACATCTGTGACTGACATATCAGTGTTTGTCTACACGTCTGAGCAAAGAGCGGGTAGACATTGCACTGAAAAATAATAGACCAGTCAAGGGAAGGCTTAATTAATTACAGAAGTACTTCCACAACAGGAAAAGAGCCTAGACTATATGCTGTATTACCAACATAAGTGCAGTGCATTTTAAACAAGTGGGAAAACTTGTTTAGAAATTGCTCAAACCACAGGCAAGATGTCGATTAGCATCCAGATTCTCAAAAATATTTGGTGCCCAAATGCCCTTGGGCTGTTCAACACCAGAGGTTTGGTGTACCAAAACTTTTAATGACTCAGTTTTGGTAATTCAAGATACGTCTGGACAATATTTTCAGAAAACTGCACACAAGCTGTGCCACAAGGTATGCAAATAAAGTCATCACACTGCTCAGCTGAGCTAATAAGCTCTACCCAAGTTCACACAACTTCTTGTTGACTTGAAGCACTGGCAGAGCAAGTCTGCAAATTATTACTTAGTCATATCCACTTATTGCATCAGTGTTTTGCTTTTGTCCAGAACAGTTGACATTTGGAAATGTAACTGCATTATCACAAGCTTCATGCAAGTAGAGAACAGGAGGAAACATTAAAAACTTGTTTCCCCCTCCTATTTCGTCGGAAAGATGTTGCTGACAATGACTACAGCAACACATATGGTAGTCCAGTATATTCTCATATTTTTAATTTTCAAAGTTACACTGCACAAAATCTCATATCCAAGTTCAAATAAAATCCTAAAATACAGACTGTTATTGGTAATTTTGATTTACAATGTGTAAAGATTTTGCTCTCCATGAATTCCCAAGATTGAGAAAAGGTTCTACCACAATAATCCAGAGTAAGAACTGCCCTTCTAAGTAACACACATAGCTGTTAAGGATTTCCCCATTGTTAAAACACTAAAATATTTTGACAGCCTATAGGGATTGCTGCCCTGAGGTCAATATTTCTACTCAAAACAACCTCCTAAAGGTCCCAGTGACAAAGCAGTTGATGTGTAGCAGATCGATCTCTCTCTTTCTGCTAAGCATTCAAAGAAAACTCTCTACACACTTTCCTCCAAGAAAAGAGGACCGTTCCTCTGTTTCACCAGTAAAGAACAGCACCATGTTGCCCTCATGTACTGTAACACTTTCAGAAGAGGTAAATATAGCAACACAATTCTCACCATCTCAGTTTCATGGGGCTTTTCATATCTCCAAGGTAAGAGCAAAGAAATAAGATTATTTAAGAATCAGTATCACTGTTAAAAATCAGTTGAAAATTTTCCTTCAGTTTCAAAACACACATAGAAGTCCATCATGAAAAGCAGTGTTTACAATGTAAACAGTTTGTTATTAGAGCCAGAAAGAACTGCATGATATTTTTAACACATATTTACTCAACACTTCAGTGTCTAAGTAGTAAACTTCGCACTTTTTTCAGCAATGCAGAATCATAAAAGCATTGAGTATACTTGATGTGTTCTGCTGGAACAGGTTAAGCACAAACTAACACGTGTGAAGTGCTTTCTAAACCCGATTTTCTGAAAACATAAAGCACCTTCAAAACACTTACTGAGTCCATGTTCAATCCCACTTGTTCGAAAGCCATTCTGATTAAGCGCTTAAGCCAGCAAATCATTTGGAATGGAAAAAGCCTTTCCAAACTTGGATTTAAGCCTTCCAAGCATACAGGGCTGCAGAGGTTCCATAGTACTTCTGAAACGAGAAAGGTTAAGAATTTTCAATGCATGTTGTGGAACATACACAAAAGTTAACTCCTACACATATTCCTAAAAAAAAAAAAGCTTTAGAAACAGTTACCGAAAACAAGACGCGTTAGGTGAAAACAGCTCCTAGTACTGCAAAGTACAGGCATTCAGAAGGCATTTACTCAATACAGATGACAAAGATTTTTAGTAGTATCAATTTTAAGAAATCAAAGCTGTTGCAAAGTTAATGACTAAAAAGCCGGGGAAACGATGGCTGAGTTGAGCTGGGACAGATGATGGTGTTCAACAGCTCCAAGTGAGCACCACACCACGGAATGCCTGCAGCTGGGGAGCAGCACTGAGAGTAAAGCGCCGTGCTCCTGTCTAAACCTCATGTCTGTGCAGGAACAAACCATAGCAAGCTGATCACTTCTCTTCACTCGCATTCTCTTATGGCTTTGCTGTTTCCTCCTTTTTCCCACAACTGAGGAGAAAAAGGAAACATGGAAAAATGACTAATGCAAGAAAACGACAGGAAATAGCGTAGATGTGGGACCTGAAAATATTCAGGCCATTTATAAAGTTGGACACATTTCAAGTTGTGTCTATTTATATGTACTACTATTCACTTAAATTAAGATGTTTCCTCTGCTCCTCTAGTGAAAATAGTGAGCTTTTCTTTAACTGTGTTCTACACCAGTTATTACTTGGATGCCACTGAGAAATGTATACCAGCAAAAAAAAAAAAAAAAAAGAAGCCATAGATTT
>WHYT01015968.1:35933-57230 GCA_009806455.1 Tetrax tetrax
AAAAAAAAAAAAAAAAAAAAAAAAAAAGGTAAAGATTGTATTGCTGAGCAATTGCAAGGACAGGGCTGTCTGGTAGAGGCAAGCTACGAGACTATAAAGGGATGACTGTATTCTGATACATTGCTCTTTCAACAGATAGCGAGGTCATTAGTTTAAAAATCCTCGTGTGTAGTCAGAGTCATGTTTTGTTCCAGGAAGTGAAGAAAAGGAATTATTTTGTTTCTGATCAACTGGGAGGACTGAGTCTTAAGTAAGAGACAACTTGGACAGAAGTGAAAAGAGAATGTTAGAACTTCCTCTGAGGAAAGCAGAGCAGGTCTAGAAAGTTTCCAGGAACCTAAGAAACTGAGAGGCAAAGAAGTAAAAGAATGACAAAAGAACCAAGAAAATAACCAACAAGAGGCACAAAAGCAGATACAGAAAATAAGTAGCGTATTAGGATTACATAATAGTATAAATATTAAGCAGTAAGTAAAAAAAGGCTAAGGTACAAAATGGGTTCCAGCTTACAGGCATTGAAAAAAAATAAAAAAATCTTACACATGTATTAGGAGTAAGCAGGAGACGAGAGAGCCACGATGCAACAGGAGAGGAAAGAAAGCAATGAGTGATATAGATAGTCATTATATTCTGTGTTTTCATATGAAAATCGTAGAAAAGACAGAGACAGATGTTAGACTGGGTTATAGACAACTCTGAAAAGTTATAAGCATCCAGGACAACAGTGTGTAATGAAATTCACCTTGAACAGCTCAGAAATTAGCCAAAGCAATTTCTGAAGTATTAGTGATTACTTTTAGAAGCTTGTTCAATAAGCTCCAACAGACCCCAGAACAAAAGAAGGAGCATGACGACACAAAGCATTGGGAATAGTCCAAAATACTTATTCTGCCCTAAAACATTTAGGTGACCTTTATAATTCCAGGTTCCAAGACTTTCATGACTGAACACAAAAGAGCATCCATTCGACAAAACAACTACTTCAGTACAATGATTATTTATAGTTCACATCATAAATCATTGTTTCTTCTGTAGCCTAAATACTTAAACTACCCAAGACCGGGATCATCGGCTCCTTGCTCTTCTCAATGATCTGCTTTTGCAGAAGGAAGCGACTAAAGTCAATCCGTAAGACTGCAGAGTACCAATTAGTTTCCTTAGTTCCCAGCATTAAGGAAAACCACCATGTTTTAACAGCCTCCAGCTAATTTGTTATCTAAAAGGAGATTTAAAAGGAAAATGCTTCTAAGTATATCAGCTTGATATTTTTATGAGATCTGTTCTTCTTCCAGAACTATCCCCAGACAAACTTGATAGTCATTTCTTCCAGACTATATTGCACTATACCTTTCTTCATAAATCTCAGTTATTTCACAATTATTTTATGTGCCAAGAACAGAAAGGGTTCATTCCAAATGGAACTGCTGGACAGCAAGAATGAAAACATTAGGAATTTTTTCTCTCCTGCTCTGTATACATGCCAATTTCAGAAGCAGGAGTTAAATGTTTATTGCTTTTAGTAAACTAGAATAATACCTCTTTTAAAATACTGATGTTTGCTTTATTTATCCTCTATCTTCTTTATGCTAGTTAAACTAAAAATGATAGTAGTTTAATTCCCCTAAAACTTCCACAACCAAATTACTGCAATAAAACGCTCTGAGTGATAGTAACACTGCTATAAAACATGGTTGTTCTGCTGTGCTTAAGGAAAACCATTACAATGACAAGCAGTCATCATAGGCAAGATTCCCAGAAAAGTTTAGAAAACTAGAACACAAAGAATTGCATTTCACTGGGCTAGAATTTCATGGGTTCTTCATTTATAAAACTCTACTTACACAGAAATTAGTAATGCTGAACAACTTTCTGATATGAAAACATGCAGAAATCCCCTGGTTCAGCAATGAGGAGATCTACATCTCTGAGTGCCAGGGCTCTCACTTCAGCCTCCTTGAACTCTCTTTTGCCCCCACTTTTCCCAACCGCTTTTGCAGATTTTATTCGATCCTGTCATATCAAATATCAGTCTACAAAGCTGAGAGATAACACCACTTACAGATTACTGTTCATGAAATAAATATAAAGGCTCTGGAGGCTGTACACATAAGGCATACCACTCAGTAAATATCAAATAGAGCCCTTTGCCAGGCTTTCTAGTAAGTCCTACACATGAAAGATGAAAAGAAAGAAAAACCAGACACAACTGCTTTCAAATTGAAATCCTCTATATGTATTTTCCAATGTTGTATTTGTCCAAGTCCCTTTCAAATTATGAGTACTCACTCTTAAAAAGAAATATGATATTCAGATTTTTCTTACTGAAGGAAGTCTCTCTCGTAAGATCCACACAAAAATAAAAGAGAATAACTTAATGGGCTTTTTTTTTCCTGCAGATCAGCCTTAACAAAGAATAAACAAATGCATGAAATCCGAAAAATGAAAGGTCTAGTCTCTAAGTTGAAAGGCTACGTATAACATAAAGAAGTACACAATTTTCAAAGCAGCCTGGTTTCAAAGGAATACCAACCACATCAAAAATCACACACACAAAAAGCAGGTTCCTCCTTATTTCATCAGGAAACTAGGGCACACGTATTTTCACAGCTTTTAAGATTGACACATAGGACCTAAACATATCTCACAAAATTATATCGATAAGGAAACATATTAAAGAAGTTATAAAGAAAGATAAAGCCAAGAAAAAATTATCACAGCAACAGCAAGCCAAGCAGGCAGGAAGAATCTTCTGCTGAAGGACTAGAACCTCTCCTAGATCAACACAGACCAGCTATAAGTAACGTAAGTATTTAGCAGAGGTCACACAGCCAAATACAGAGGTCTGGTTTTTGGCTTGTCAGTCTCAAATAGTGAAGTGTCTACTACTTTCAGAAATACCTGCTTGGAAAGATACACAAAGAGGGATAAAAGTCAGTGAATACTACAGAGACAATCAAGGGTTTACCTAAGCTAACATCAGCATGAAATCTAAAGCAAGAATTGAAAATGCATACCAGCAACAGAAGTTGTTAAAGCTTTCCTAAGAATATAGCCTAGTCATATACACCTCAAAGTGCAAAACCATATTAATCACATTTTACTCACGTTACCGTATTGTGCCAACTAAGGATGGAGAACAAAAAAGCCCCATGTTTAAACACTAGTTTAATCAAAAGCCTTTGCTCAGTGGAGATTATACCTACACGCTGCAATATGACAGGGTGCAGAGGTGAAATCCTTCAACATCTCTAAACTATATAGTGTTGTACGATACAGACATAACCATACACCTACACTTTCCTGCCAGACATACAGACCTCCCCAGTCATTGCTGTGAAAGCCAGTCCTTCTGCTACATCTTTCAGAAACAGGCGCACGTAAATTTTATCAACAAAATGATATATTTGTCTGAAAAAGCACGTAAAATCTTCAATTCCACCCCCTCTCAAATATCTCTTTGTAACAACGATGAGTTCCTACACACTGGGGGAGGATTCCAGCTACGGACCTCTGTGAAGAAAATTATTTTGATTCAGTGACAGTTAACTGGAACTTTTAGAGACAATGTGCAGAAAACTCATCTCTCTTCTTTTTTCCTCTATCGCGTAGGTAAAAAGCAGTGGGTATGAGAAGACAGAATTATTTCTTTTTGATTTGGTCTTTGTAAGTCTTGTCTTCTCAAGAACTACAGAGGACTACTGTTTGAGGACAGCATGTAAATATGAATAAAGTCTGGCTTGACTGGGATCAATGCACTACGGTTGATGCCAGCATTCAAACTCTACTCACACTCAGTATTTGGAATTTCAACACCTTGTTAAACAAAATAAAAACAAGCGCCTAGTAAGTTACTTATTTATGACAATTGCACAAGAATCTGAGCACAGCAGCAGCATCACTAGAAGTATACAAAGGAAGCGTCATAAGTTTACAGAGAAGGAAAACAAGGAACAGATCCCTTAAGAGTAGGCTGGTTTCCCCTCTATGTGCTACCTCAATATCCTTAAAAAACATCCCTGAAGCTTCTCCAGGTTATTTTTTATCTGCTTGCTTTCCCGCGACCTTTCACTCCCACCGCAGCACCCTCAGAAGGTTTCAAGTTCCGGTCAGCTCGGCCCTGGGCGCAGAAATAACAGCTTCCACCCCAACACCCCGAGCCGTTTCCACGCTGCTCTGCTCTGCTCCTCTCCTCGGGCCCCTCGCAAGGCCCTCGCCCACCTGGCACCTGCCCTGCCCCGGCCCGGCTCGGCTCGGCTCGGCCCTGGGCGCTGCCACGCTGCCCGGGGACAGCAGCCATCAGCCGGGCCGCCCTCAGGGGCCTGTACTCGCTTCCAGAGGAGCTGCCCAAGGGGAAATGGAGGCCCCGCGGCCGCCGCTGCCGCCCCGACGCCGCCTTACCCGCCGGCCGCCGCGCTCTCTCACCCGCTTCTTCCACCGCGGCTCCCGACGCCTCTCCCCCCCAACCCCCACCCCCCGCCTCACCGGCAGCCAATCCGCGGCCGTCTCGGCGCCACCCCGACCAATAGTCAAGCGCGCCCGCGGGAGGCGGGACCTCGAGTGCCCTCCGCTGGGCTGCGGCACGGTGACCTACCCGGCAGCCCGCGGGGCTGGGGGAGCCGGGTGAAACCGCCCCGCCCCCGGCTCGTGGGTGGGGACTGTCCACTTCGGGTGTCCAAGTGGGGGTGCGCGCTGTGTGTCCGTGCAGGATCAGGTGTGTTTTACACCGTGTTATTTTACAGTACGCTTTACACCTTACTTGCGCAGTAAGTTCAAGTTCAAGTGGTGACCAGCTATAGAAAACAAATATTTTAAAAGTAAATAAATGGGACTAAGGAGCCGCGTCCCCCCCGCCGCTTCCTCCCAGGTAAGGTCCTGAGGCCCTCTCCGAACTGCAACTCCCAGAGTGCAGAGCGCCGCCGCCGGCAGGGGGCGAGGCAGCCGCCGGCAGCCAATCGCGCCTCGCCAGGAACAAAGCGCGCCGCGAGTGGCCGAGAGGCGCGCGCGGGCCCGCGCCAATCGGGTTGCGGGGTGGTGGGAGGTGCGGGGGTCGCAGCGGGCCGTGGCGGGTGGCGCGGCGCTGCGCTGCTTGCCCTCCCTCCCTCCTCCCGCCGTTTTCCGCAGGCCGTGCCGCCCCCGAGGGCCATGGGGGCGCGGGGCTGAGCTTTCCCGCCGGCGACATCTTTTTGCGACGGTACGGGGCCTCAGGGGGGGGAACAGGCCGTGCCGAGGGGCGGGAACGGGGGCCGCTGGGGAAGGCCAGGATCCCTGTGAGAGGGGGGTGGCGGCGGCTGAGGTTCCTCCTGCCCTCCCTAAGCCCGTCCTGAAGCTCACGTCGACCGGTCGCTGTTGTACCCGTCGCTGTTGTACCTCCGCCGGGCAAGGGGCCCGGGAGCCGAGCCGCAGGGCCTTGTCGCAGGCGGGCTGTCAGCTCCGTCGCTTAGGGAGCGCTCAGCATGACACGGGAGGTGTGAAGCTGTGGCGGTTCTTCTCCTACGCCTTCCCGGTGAGACACAGAGCGGAAAAGGGGACCGACAGAGAGATCTGCGGTGCCTTTGTTGAGCTTTGCTCTCAGAACTGGAAGGAGGAGAAGAGAGCCTATACCTGACTAACTTCTCTGGTAGGCCTCCACATTCTAGATAACTCCTTAAAACTTCTAAAACAACTTAATTCTTTTTTTTATAAAAAGATGCTAGAGGTCCTGGATTTTGTAAAATTGGCTGTTGTAGGCGGTGGAGAAGGTAAGGACTTCACTTGTTTCCGTAGCTGTGGCTGAGGAGAGAAGGAGAAGGTTCTGGGGAGGGTGTAAGTGGGCCCTGATGGAATAGGAGGGGGGTAGAATTTGGCTTCCTGCTTTTTCAGGAGATTAGAAGCAAGAAGGCAAAAGGCGACCAGAATGGAGAGAGGTGTAGGAATGATATTTGCAGGGATGCAAAACTGGAAGTCAGAGACTTAGATTAGCATCAACTCACAACTGACTTGGTTTTTAAGTTCTGAATAAGTTCCTTTGCCAACTGTGAAGAATAGTTAATAACACTTAACAGACATTTTTTAATTTAGTTGTCTGCTTGGGAAAAATAAATTATTATTTGTTGGTTGAGCTACTGTATTTTGCAGTTAACCTCTTTTGAACATGTGGTGGTCAAGAAAGGTGGCCTGGAGACTAATCATTGGCATGTACTTCTCACACTAACACTCCCTTTCCTGAAGGAAGGATCAGTGGCTTGGAGATTAACAGCATTTTTCTATGTGAAAATGTCAGAAATTATCATACTCAAAATTCATGTTTGTGGTTGGTTGTTTTTGCTGAGTATGGTTAATTCATGTTGCTGAAAGGCCTACCTTCAGCAAGGTTTATAATGTTTGTACAATATTATTTGTTTGGGAAATGATGTTAAGAGAATGTGACCACTTACAAATTTAAATTTTATTTTTATGCAGGGGAGAAAAGAGGGAACACAAATTAATAATACGTATTTACTCGCACTTTTGTGCCTTAAGAAAAGTTGCTTGTGTGTGTTGGTACTGACAACACCAGGAGGATGGTTAGCATTCAGTAGTTTCAGAGGTGCATAATCAGTCTTTTGAAGAAAACCAGTTTTTGCACCAAGCTGTAGCATTTTATCTGAGTCAACTTATGCTGTTGTTGCCTGTTGAGTAGTTACTCTGTATTAAACAACTCTGTAATCTGATAGTCTCAAACTAACACCTGTCTCCTTTGAAACTGATATGGTGGCTTGGGCTTCGCCTGGATCAAGGCGTGACCTGCTTGCTCTCTTTTTATTGAGAGGGTACTAGTGAAAAGGAAAAAAAAAAAAAAAAAAACAACCAAAAAAACCCCCCAAAAAAACAACAACCCCAAACCCACCCTCTAAAACCCTTTTTGCCTTTGAAAGAGTATGGCATTACACTAGTTACTCAATATATAGATCCAGATTAAAACTTAATATTCATGATACAGTGTTAGTCTTTTGTTGGCTTTTCTGGTTAGTTTTCGTGTAGGATTTTATTATTGCTAAAGGTACTCTGAAAATACATATTTTGATTTTACATATGTTTACACAAAAGGATGTTTATAGCCTTCTAGGGCGCCTTGTTGAGAGAAAACTATGGATTTCTTCTAAGTGTTTGTTGGTAGTGTAAATAGGTTTGTTTACCAATAGGTTTGTTACCATAAATGTACTCCTGTAAAGACTGATTGGACTGAAGTTATATATAGGAAACAAATAAAAATATTACTAATGAAACCTACCTCTTCTCTGCATAGGAATTTTAGATTTCTAGTTTACAGATTTCAAGATCCACATCCTTATCAATTCCATCCACATTCCATGGATTCTGTTTTTTTTATACTTTTATGCTTATAACAGATCAGTGCCTTTGTGCTTTTGTCTTATCTATGTTTTAATTGATGATAAATGTTGTGATATTATATTAGTAATAGAGTTTGTTGGTTGTTTTTTGGTTTTTTTTCAGCAGGTATTTTGTATGCATGGTACAGAAAAAATGAATTCTACTATGAGTGAGGAGCCTGATGCGCTATCTGTCGTTAACCAACTCCGAGACCTAGCAGCTGACCCATTGAACAGACGGGCCATTGTTCAGGATCAAGGATGCCTGCCAGGTCTTATTCTGTTCTTGGACCATCCCAACCCTCCAGTTGTCCATTCAGCTTTACTAGTAAGTATTCTGGAGGTAGATTTGTATGTCAGTAGGACATTCTGTAACTTTGTTAATGTGTCTTTAAACAAGTAAAAATGTGAAAAATGAAAGCTGGTTTTATGTTATGTTGATACTCGTTATACATGTTTTTTAAAAAACATGTTTCAAAAATTGTTTGGCAACAATTCCAGGGGAATTTATGTATTTTGGAAGAGATTCATTTGCTTTGCATTTTTTCCCTAATACAGCTATTTCACTTTTATGTGGAGGGAGGTAAGCAACCTTAACTCTCTTTTTTTTATGATGAAGTTACGGAGCTTGTAAATATACAATGTGATTTGACAGTCATCTTGTTAAAAGCAAACAAACAAACAAAAACAACAGAAAAACCCAAAACACTGTAGGATATTTTAAGTTAGAAACTACCTCCAAAGGTCACCTAGTCCAATCCTGTACTCAAATTAGGTGGACTTGGATCACACCTCAGGGTTGTGTCCACTTGATTCTTGAACACCTTGAAGGATGGAGATTCCATAACCTGTCTGGTGCCCTATTCCAACATTTGACAACTGTCCTGGTATTAAAAACAAACAACCGAAAACAACCCCAAAGCCCTCCAAAAATCCCGAACTCTATTAATATCTAATACAACCTAGCTTCAGCTTCCAGCTTTTGTCCATTTCTTCTTGTTCTAAATCATAATCCTGATTTCTCATCCTGAATCTAAATACTAACTTAAAAAGGCATGTTTCTTAGAAACAGGACGAACAGACGTCAAGATTTTGTTAAAAGTCTAATTCAATTCTTCTAATAAGATTTTAAATTGCTGAAACTTGTGGTGCTCTTTTTTCTTTCTTTTTTTTTTTTTTTTTTTTTTTTTTTAATGTCATTATTGAATTCTAAACAATGTGAAACTGAAGAATAAATAGAGCTCTGGCTTTTACATACAAGTACACGTTGTTCATTGTACCATTAAGACCTATCTATGCTGTAATTCTATATTTATAATTTGGTTTACTTTCACAGTGGATATTAGTGGACTTCTTGGAATTACTTCAGTGTCTCTGATATTCTTCTAGGTTCAGGGAATGGGGTCCCATAACCCAGGAGACTTGTGTCCTGCTAATTGTTTTTTAGGCTAGCCTTGCCATAGCATTTGCTTGTCTGTAATGTTCTTCACTGGGAGAACTTTGAGTTGAGGTTACAGTTCTTGGGAATATGTTGCATTGGTTTTATTTCCAGTGCAGTTTCCTTAGGTTGTGGTCTTAAAAGAGGATCTTGTTTGGATGTCTCACTCTTTTCCCTTCCTTTGCTCGTTTGAGTTGTGTATTCTCACAGCCTAGACAAGATTTGGAGTCAGTCTGTGATCATGTTAAAAAACTCCACTTGAAAAGAACTGACTTTGTCAGATTGATGAGGGCTAATCCAGTTTGCAGTGTGATTCCACAGTCCCAGACATTCTTCAAGTTGTATTGTAAGGATATCCCATTTGATGGGAATGGGAGACAGCTGTCTTGTTCCATTTAGTGATAACCTACAGTTAGAGTGGATTGAGAATCTGGATTTTGAGGAGACCATGCTATATCCCAGAACACCAGCTGCAGTCAGAAATTGATCAATTTGCTGTGAAAAAGTGGTTTTGTCTGTTACTCAGACTCCTTGTGTTCATGAGTTCTTGAACCTCTTGGGTTCTGTAGCTTTTAATGTCTTTGCTGGTAATTTTTTAGTCTTTATTTTTGGTATTTTTCCATTCGGAATGGTCATTTTAGTTTGGTTTTGGTTTTCTAGCCATCCCGTTGGTCAAAAAAGTGCTTCCATTTGAATGGGGAACATTAAATGTAATGGTTTGCCACTGAGCTTGTACCTAACAAAAGGGTGTAGAAGACTCATTTTGAATTTCTTACTTTATTATTCTGTGATTCCCATAGCTGAAATTGTAAATCGTCTGTATGAATCGTAATAGTTCCGTATTTAACTTTATTGATGTCTTGTAGAATCTTTTAGGAAGGATGTTATCCTCCTCATGTGCAGTTTCGGTTCAGTTCTTTCTGTTATTTGATTGAGAAGAGGTATATTTTTCTATAGTTTTTTCTAGTTTTGATTCCAGGAATTCATTATGGTACACTTCAAATGCTAAAAGCTTTAAATATAAAAAATAGAATTAACCCAGATATTACTACTTTTTTTTTTTCTTACCCTCTTAAATTTGGACTAAAATTTTAAAAAATAGGACTCTGAAGTTAAGAAATTACGTTAACATTTCAATTATAAAACATCAGAGGTGTGTTTTGTTACTAAGATTGACAACAATATATTTTTATAGTCAAGTATGGATATATTCCTATCGATTATGATGAAATTACTTGTGAACGTAAAACTAATGTAGGGAAGTGTTTTGCTGAACAGAGTGTGAACCAAAGTCCAGAATAGTAATCTTCCTTATGCCTTCATTAGACTGTGATTTAATAACCATAATTGATCTCACTTCTTTGAAGGTGCAGACCTTTGCATCTCCCATCGGGGGCAGAGGGAACAAGACTTCCTGGTGTTGAAAAGTCAGGTCACTGAAGTTATTCTGATAATTCTGGTCTTACTTTAGTGGAAGTTCTTTGCACCTGTAAGGATCCATGTCTTAACATGAAAGTTAGTAATTCAGAGCTGTCATTTGGATATTTCCCTGTAGTTGCAAAGTAAGAAAATAAATGCATATACATTTATAAACGGCAATTACTGATACTGATCCACATCAGGCAATAGCAAAAAAAATAACATTTACAGTTCTTATCATGCCAGACAGCAGCCAGACTTTCTCAAAAAGCAATGAAATGGTCTGGAATTTTACCTAATATACACTGAAGATGTTTGGGGGGGAGGGCAAGATAATTAGTTCTATGTTTCTGAGGGAATTAAGGAGCATGTTGTTTTAAAAGCAGCTTTTGAGCAGCATAGGTATTGTATGACTATATCTAAGGAATTGGTGCACTTCTAAACCTTGCTATCACAAACCTCATTTTATAACCCATAGTATTTGCGTATTGTAGGGTTTGGCAAGCGCAGTTCTTGTACCTACATCAATAAAACACTGCAAAAAGCACAATGCACAGTACACCTTTGGAGATTCCTTCTAGGAAAACTTTGTCTGTCAGCACTAACAGTAGAGAGATCTCTCACGGAAAGGAGGATTGACATTTTAAATGAAAGAGTATTGTGTGAGGAGGATCACGCGAATATACAGTGGCTGACTGGGATCGGCAGTGTGAAGTTGTGCAAAGAGTCTACCTTGAAAGTCAAGTACACAAAACTTTGAGCAACAGATAAGTGTAAATTCCCCGTTTAGGTAACAATAACCTAAGCAGCTTGCTGCTGTTTGTATTCTTATTCCTACATGGAGTGCTGAATTAGTCTTCAGAACCTTATAAATGTGTTAGACTTTTTTCTGTGGACAGTAGAAACTTGGTGGTGGTGAATTTGCCAGCAGTGAGGGAGCCCACAGAATTGATGAAATTTATACTAGAAGCATAGTGTATGGAAGTTACTTAAGATCTCAGATCACATAAATGTTTTTTGGAAGGGACTTCTGGAAGTCATTCACTTCAACTTCCTGCTTGAATTGGGACTGTCACCAACACTCAATCAGGTCAGTTGTAGCTTTATTTCATTGATTCTGCAGTCCCACTAGGCCCTCTGTTCCCGTGTTGAACTAGCTTCATAATGAAAAAACTTCTTATAATATCTGATCTGAACTTTCCAAGCTGCAGTTTGTGGCTGCTTCTCCTTGTTATATTGTCTGCTGCTGTAGAGACAAATTTGGCTTAATTGTCTTTGTAAAGGCTTTTTTGAGTAGTTATATACAGTTGTTGGATTGTTGCTTAGACTTTTTTAGCCGTTACAAACAAACGTAGTCTCTCAAGCTTTTCTCATAGATTAGATATTCTATAGTTTCTGAGTATTTATAAGAATAAAATATTTTTTTTTCATGTTCACAGTAGGTGATAATACTCTTTATCTTCTCAGTAGAACTCCCATTGTCAATGTTTCGCTGAAGTACACTAATAAAAATGAATGATAATGTTCTGGACGTATTGTTGATTTGCTGTGGTCCTCTTTCTTTTAGGCTCTCCGCTATTTGGCAGAGTGCCGTGCCAACAGAGAAAAGATGAAAAGTGAATTGGGTATGATGCTCAGCTTACAGAATGTAATACAAAAGTAAGTTTACGACGAGTTGTTGACTCCAAAGACAGTGTAAACATAACATTCTGATGTGAAGTACAACTTAGGCTATGAATTCGTATAGCCATTTTTTAATGTTGCATTATTCCTTGTTAAAGTTACGTGGCTGCAAGCAATTAATAGTTTTCATTTTATAAAATAGCAAAGTAATACACTGTAGCTTGCAAGAAATAGTCATTTGAAAGTCACTTACCAAACAACAAATTTCTTACACTTGTTACAGATAAGTAATTTTGTCTTTTCCGTTTAGGGTCTCTTATAATCGTTCTCCTCATTGAGAGGTGTGCCTTGCACTAGCTCATTTGATGAAATTGGTTGGCATCTGCCACGTTTATTCTCTGAATTCCAGCTTTGGGAAGGAAAATTGTATATGCAATGTATTTGGTTTCATGTGTTTTTGAAGATGCATGTCTGCAGTTCTGTGTTGAGGAAACATTTTGCAGGTGGAGTAGAAGTTAGTGAGGTTTGTAATGGTCTCTGATTTCTTTGCAGAATGTGTCAGCTGGGTTATGTCTCTTAAAATTTGTGACTTGTATTTTGTTAAGATAGCTAAGCATTGAGTCTTGAGTACTGGAAGATGTGTGAATGTATGCACACTGGAGAAGATGCAGGTGTGCACTTAATGGAAATCAGTATGATAAACTAAGATGAATCATTATTAGTGAAAACCACCCTAACCTCCTTCAAAGACTAGACTGTCATAGTAGAAACTAATTTATTATGAAAAGGTGATTAATTTGCACACAATTTGATAGCGCTGTAGTTAACTGGATTTTTCAGATGTTAAGGACTGTTCCATGACGGAGGAGAAAAGTCATACTGCTGCATCTGAGAGATGTCTCTGATGAATGTTTGAAACAATTGTTTAGAAAAGGGTGAAACACAAGTAACATTGTATTTTAAAGATTCAAGTGGAAAGCTTTTGAAACTTATGTTAGTTGAATCTCTAATGTATCACTTGTGGTATAAGTTACAAGTTTCTTTTAGAAAAAAACAAGGCTAGATTTTGCTAGTTCCTTCATCCCATAGGCCCTCCAGTTTTTGGTGGTGTATCTGTTGTTGTTTATGTCTTCCTCTGACACTGCTTATCTGAAGACTTGGAGGGGACATTCTGGCGTATTCACATACCACATGGGAGTGTGGTATGTGTTCTAAGAAAGAGATGAAAACTCTTTACCTTTACGTCATTAATTCTGCTGAAATTAACAAGATTATGTATTGGCATGAAATTTAGCGTTATGCCTAAGTACCATCTTATTTTTTCACCAGTTACCCAAAACACAAGGATTTAAAACAAATGTCTTAAATGGGACGATGAACTAAATGACTGGAATTCAGAAGTTAATAGTTCTCGATTTATTTATTTTTTTTTTTTTAATTTTTTTTTTTTTTAAATAATGTAATAATTAATTTTTGAAATGGTAGGTGTTTTTCATAGGCTGTATGGGGAAAAATGGAATTAAGTCTTATAGTATTCACCTTTTTTTAAGGACAAGCATAGGTAAGGTAAAACATAGAAGTCTTTGCTACTGTTATCGTAACAATGAGAACTGAAATGTTAGGTAATAACAGAAGTATGTATTTCAGAAGAACTTACTTTTAGTATAGATTACATGTCTACTTAGAGCACGGAGACATCCTTAAGTTGTTAAAAGAGGAATGCTAGTTCACGGTAAGTCTCTGCAGCTTACAAATATTACTCCGGAAATGGTCATAATTAAAACTTTTGTTTAAAGAATTTTGTTGAGATCTCTTCAGCGGTTTTTTTCTATGTTTCAATTTCAAGGACTGAAAGAGTGTGACGTTCAGAAATGTGCAGAAAAGGAGAGATAAGTCAGTTAAAACTGGAAATCTTGTAGATGTTCTTTTTTCTAGAAAGCTCTTTGGCAAGTCTAAAAACATACATTTGATTTGTATGCTTGTAACATTTGGAAAGTGTGATATCATGAAAATTTAAATACATAGCATCTTCAAACACAAGAGTTTGTCATGTCCTTGTCAGGATTTTAGGCTTTAATGTTGTCAGGAAATGCTGAAGCTAAGTTTTGTATTGCCTGCAGAGATATGGACAAAGATGGTACAAAAGCGCTGAGAAGATAGATGTGGAATTATTTTTGTCACAAAAAACCCAATGGTTTGGGGTGGTGTTTTTTCGTTAGAAAGTCTGTAGGGAGAAAAAGGTCTCCACCTTCTTCAAACTTGCTTTACAGAATACAGATTCTAGCTTTTATTGTGTTTTCGGTTTACTGGAAGATGTTGTAGTCCTTTGAACTGAAACTAGGCATTTATAAATACAGTAATAAATGCTTTGGTCTTAATGACTTCATGCTGTGCATTCCAGTGTACTTTCCAGAATCTGTGTATCTAGTTCATCACTTTATCTAATCTAAAATATTTTTATTATTTCAGCAATTTAATTTGGGATTATTTGTTTTGGTGATTGTTATAAAAAAGACAAACAAATCATACAAAGAGCTACAAACTTCTGTCAGTATTCTGCTTTTCTAGTTATTTCACTTGTTCTTTCAAGCAAGATAGAACCCAGCATCTTCTGGGTCAGAAGCTGTAGTCACTGGCTTTTTGCTCTTGACAGTTTAAGCACGCCCTGTGGTCTGAATCTTTCATCAAGGACTTCGTAACTCTCACTGTTCACTTTCATGGACTTCTTACTTAAAATCATAGAATAGTTTGGGTTGGAAGGGACCTTCAAAGGTCATCTAGTCCAACCCCCCTGCAAGGAGCAGGGACATCTCCAGCCAGATCAGGTCGCTCAGAGCCCTGTCCAGCCTGTCCTTGAATGTTTCCACCACCCTCATCGTAAATAATTTTTTCCATGTGTCCAGTCTGAATCTACCTCCCTCTATTTTAAAACCATTACCCCTCATCCTGGGGTGACAGGCCCTGCTTAAGAGTTTCTCCCTGTCTTTCTTGTAGGCCCTCTTTAGGTACTGGAAGGCCGCTATCAGGTCTCCCCAGAGCCTTCTCTTCACCAGGCTGGACAGCCCCAACTCTCTCAGCCTGTCCTCATAGGAGAGGTGCTCCAGCCCTCTGATCATCTTCGTGGCCCTCCTCTGAACTCTTTCCAACAGGTCCACATCCTTCTTATTTTGGGGGCTCCAGAGCTGGATGCAACTAAATAATATCTTATACTATCTTATAAATAATGTCTGAACTTAACTAAATAATATCCAGTGACTTTCCCTGTTCGGTACTGAATCACATCAAACTGTATTCTGCCACTAATGAAGTTGTGTTTTGTCTTTTCAAGCAATGAAATGGAGCCGTGTGCACAGAGGCAAGTCGCAAACTGAATATTTGTCGTATTTCAGACTTAAGTTGATGTTCAGGAGCACTGTGAACTGACACTGCACTTAGGAAGTCAGAATTTGTTTAGACTTCCAGTTCTCTTTTGCCTTCAGTTATGTAAATTCTGAAATTTGAGGGTTTTCCATGTGAATGTCTTTTTATAAACCTTGAAGGTCCCTGTATTAGACACCTCAAGTTCAGGTGTGAAATTTCTTGTTATAACGTGCCTACAACCAGTTTAACACATCTTTAAATGGTCAATGACGTCAATTGGAAAATTGTTCGAGTTGCTAGCTGCGTATGATTTCTTGTAAGAGTACATGGGAGCCTCAGGCACTGGCCAAAACCCTTTTCTTGCAAGTAATACACAACCAGTGGAAGAAGAATATAGCAGCTGTTGAAACTCATTATCATTAACGTAAAGTACTGTTTCCTTTGTAAGACTACTAAGGATGAGAGTTGATTGAGTGCCACCTGTTTATCCAGTGATAAGCAGTAAATCATACTGTGCACTGCATCCTGGGAAATGGGTAGGAGATATTTGAGAGACATCCTACTTTAACTGTAGTTCTTTGGGGTAGCTTCACGTCTCATTTCATGTCTTATCAGTCCCCTAGTGTTATCTGATCAGCTTTTTGGTGTTTGCTTATAATAAGCATTATAGCTCATCTGTGAAAAAGATTTTGCTGCATGAAATGAATGTTCAGCTGACTCCTTAGCTGATACTGCACTTCACTTAAGGAACAAAGGATAGGTTTTAAGTTCACTGTGACAGTGATTTTCAAGATGTATGAAGGCTAGGTTTTGCTCACAGAAGAGTAACAGATTTTAGATGTAGAGACTGGAGCTTACAGACTCTACAGCAGAAAAATGAAATGTCAACTCTGAGGAGTACAGAATAAAAATTTGAAGGCAGTGAAATACTTATATATTTAGGATTTTTTTTTCAGACTGAACTTGATTTGGAACATGTATGACTTTCTGAGATATTTCATATGAAAGGCTTTATACACTTCCACATCTTCTAGGACATATGAGAAGCTGTTCAAGTTTCATGGCATGCTTCAAAACATTTTTCAAATATGAAAATTTCTGTTGCCCTGTTCTATACTTGCTATTTTTTTCCTTAGCAGGGGAGATTTTGTATTTGTTCATCCACATCTGCTTATTTTTGAGTGAAGCTTGATGCATCTTTCCATGTTATAAGCTGGGAGTAGTAACTGTTGAAAGGAAATGAGACCTTTAAAATCCCTACCTGCAGGTTTCCAAACTTCCATTTTTTTAATGGCTGATACTGTTTTATTGCTATCACAAAAATGTTTCATTCCCTTGCTACATGACTGACAACCTGTAAGTGTATGTATAAAAGTGTTTGTGTAGGTATATAAAAAGGAGAGGAGAAATTGAGGTTCGTTGGAGAATGGTGTTTCATTGTGTTCCAGCAGTCATCAGTGGTTATTTAATATTGAAAACTGGTTTAGTTGCTGGCTTTATGAATTGTATGGGGGACTTAATATGCCCGTATGGACTTTATAAAATGTTATTAGCAGCTTCTAGATTTAAAATTAATTAGGATTTATAGCCTACAAGGAAATATACTAATTTGTGTTCAGAGTGAAAGTGACTTTTGATGGACAGTAAAGGTCAAAGTTCAGAATTTTTCATAATCTTTATGAGCAGCATAATGGTACTGTTTAAATATAACTAACATGTATTTAAAAAAAAAAAAACTGATGAAGAGTCAATATACTAAATAGCTCTTATTATGGAACAGCAAATTACTGAGAGTAAAATTCCAATTACTTAGCTAAAAGAGCTTTTCAAGATAGTCTTCCTTTGCCAGGGTGTCAGATTTAACAAGCTGAACTAAATCCAGTGCATTAATCAGCTCTTCCAATTTATTACTTGCCTAAGAAGATTAGGGCAATTAATATGTGTTTAATTAGAGTCCCTTGCAGATCTGGTAAAATGCATGCAGTCTATAATTGCTGACTTCTTATTCAGTTTTAATTTTTTGTAGTCTTAATTGCCTATACTTTTTGAAAATTTAATTATTCGTTGAAACCAGCAAAGTTTAAATTTATGGTGTCTGACAGGAGAAAAAAAAAAGCCTAGTATTTCAGGTAGTATTTGCTGAAATTAAAATAGCAGACATATAGCATCACAATAATTTTATCACTTCTGTTGTGTGACGTACTACCTTTTCTCCTTTGAGAAAGGAGGAATGGTTGGGGAAAGATAGGGCAAAGGCCATGTATTAGTAAGCAAGAAAGCAAACTACGTATTTAAAGGGATAGCTGATGACAAAGGGGGTGTTGCCATGTCATAACTGGCTTCAAGATAATACTTTGTGAGAAATTATGGCTAAAACACTGTCAAAAGAGGTAAATGTGAAAAGCTTACAGATTTATGCTATTGACTGGAATACTTAAATTCCAATCTACAAAGCAGAAGGAAATAGACTGTAGAGATCTTCTTTTTCTATACCTGAATCATTTAGTATTGTTATTTTTGTGATCCTTGGTATGTGGGGTGGTTTTCCACACATCAAAATGGAGAAAAGGTTGAGATTGGGTAACAGGAAGCATAATTTTGTTGCATGATTATTTTTGTACTTATGATTTTGTCCTGAGAAGCTGTGTTTTTGGAGAAAAACATCGTTATCCTATATGTTAAATATTCCTGTGAGCAGAAGATTCCAAAAAGTTTGGTTTTAGAAATGATTTACAAATTGCAGTGTATCACCTGGAGCAAGAGTAATACACGCATCTGTCTATTCCACGTTAACTTCCCTGGCCTTTCCTTTCCTGTTTTTCAGAAGCCTCCTTATTTTACCCACTTTGTTTCATTTTGTCTATGAGAAGGTGCGTCCTTGTAGAAAATTTCGCTATTGGTCGCTCGTGCATCCGTGGGCTGTGGGGCTCCGGTCTATTCAATACTCTAGCAATGTACTTGTTAACAATAGATGGTCACAGCAGAAAGACGTCTGCAGGCTGTTTTATTCAGCATTGTTAAGCAAAATGGCTCAATATCCCCCTCCTCCACTCTTAGTTTCTTTAAGGAATGCTTTTATTCTACGTTTTGTTAATCTTACAAGTTTTAGAAATAGATTGGGTTTTGAAGTTATTTTTGAAAAAGCATCTTCTGCCAAAAAAAACCAAAACAAAACAACCCAATGAAATTTTAGGAAATGTAGGAAACATCAGTATGTCCTCTTTAAATATACCATGCTCTTTGTTCTAGGTGGCTGAATGCTGCTTTTGTCTGTCAAACAGCTTCCTGGTATTTGGAGAAAGTTATGTACAGGAAGGAGTGGAGTGGCAGCGGAGAGGATGGGTTCAGTGCTGTGAGCTACCCAGGTCGCTAAAGCATATATTCAGTAACAGTTCTTGCTCTTTTTGCTTGTTGGCCATGGCAAATTAACAAGAGTTCAGACTTTCTCACACTTCACCAGACTTTTAAAAAGTGTTTCAAGGCCTCTTTCAGTATTCCTGTAGTATACTTAGCATTATGAAGGACGTGGGACATCATGATCTCAACGCAGAGATGTGTGCACAGGTACAAATGGTAACAATAAATAAAACACAAAAAAAACCATTAACTATGAAATGGTGTAAAATCATAGTTTTATAGTGCTGGTGTTAACCTGGACTTCAGTCATGATGTAATGGGCTTTCTGGGAGATTCTTCTGTTTTTTGTAAGATAAGAAAATAAGGTATAAAGGTTTGGAAAGATGGAGGTAATTCGTAAGAATAGTCCAAGACTTGACTGCCAACAATTCAAGTATAACTAATAATTAAAATATTGAAATGTTACCGTGGATTTATATTTTGCAGGGGTTAATTGAAGTTAGCAGTCATATAAATACCTATTCTAAAGGTTTATTACAAGAGGTGCAATTTAGGGTGAGCATATTGTTTTTGTTTGTGTGTGTAGAACTGGTCACTGAGAAAAATATGAAAGCATGACCAAATGGAAGGGTCTACCCTGTGTCCTACAAGACGTAGTTGATGATCTCTCGATGTATCTTTTTATGTTCTGTTTTGTTCTTTTTTTTTTCTCTTAGGACCTCTCTAAGGTAGTCAGAGGTATTACAAAGTCATCGTTTCTTCTTGCACACAACTTACTTGCTTAGTGAGTTCTGTACGATCAGTACTATTTCTGTACTCATCAATTTAGGTGGTTGTCAACCTCTAGATTTGGCTTTTGTATGTTTGTATTATTTTTTTCATTCTATCATATGTATGTATTTCCTATTACAAGGTTTTTGTCTGCAGTCAGGAGTAGTTTGGTTTCACTTTTTGCTCTCCGAGGTGCTACTTTTATCTTCTGGCCTTCCTCTTGGTATCTGGCATCTGTGTCAGGACTGTTGGTTGTGCAGCTCTTCATCATCTGGTGTCTGTAAATTTAATTCAGGTACTGTACATCCATAAACTTTTTAGTATAGCAGTTCAATACAGTACTAGTTCAGTAGACTTAGCTTTTGGTATACAAGCTCAATACATTTGCACACTCAGTGAAACAGTGAACCAACTGCTTTTGTTTCTGATTTCTGTGCAGCACTTGCAGTTAATACACAGATTTCTTGGTACATATCTGACACTACAGTTCTGGCATTTCAACAGTTTCTCTCATCCCTTTTCTTTGTTAAAAATATTTCATTTTCTTGGTATTCAATGAATTCCAAATTAACTAATTGACAAATAGTGAAGTAATGGAGTAAGTAATCGTTAATGCAGTGTTTTTAATTGGTCATTTACGTAACGTAAAATTTAGAGTCTACCTGTAAGTTCTCCAACATCATGGCCTTCAGCTATTTTATAATGACTGGTTTAAGAATACCTCAAGTAGTCCAAGTTTCATGCCTTGTTACCTAGCCATCGAAGTGCCTGAGTTCTACAGTGGTGATTTATGTACAATTCTGAAAAGCCACATGTTACCAAATTACAGATTCCTAAACCTGGAAAAGAATTTTCAGTACCTGTTACTGAGTGAATAGACATCATTCTGGTGTTGCTTTTTTTGGCAGAGACAGGGCTACAGCCACAATTGCTTTAAGTGTTTTGTATTTAAATGTGAAGAAATCAGTTGGGAAGTTAGAAAATGAGCTAGTAGTTTTTCATTATAGGCAAGAAATATGATGGGTACTGCAGAATAAAAAAAAAAAAAACCAACACCTTGGAACACTGAAAAAAATGTGTGAAGTATAAAATAACTTTGATAAAAATGCATACATTTGAAAATGTTTTGTGCTCAATGTCTTATTTATTAGCTAGTTTCTTCTTTGTCTGGAGCAGGGAGTTAAGTATTTCAGAAAGCTTAAGGTGTTTTTATTTTGTATTTTTTCTTGCAGACTTTATATTAAACCAAATATAGGACTCTGAGAAACATGATTATTTTGAATATAAAAAAGAGAATGATTTGCAGATTGTGGCACAATGTTCTGATATGTTAAAAAATAATATAATCTGGATTGATGTTTAACTAATTGCTGACTGTATGATAGGGAAAAAGATACTCTCACGTCTTTTCTTCTTGTGGTGGTGTTCAGTACTGAGTTGGGAGGGAAGAGATTTTAAGTGGATTGTCAGAAGAGTCAGGAATAGCAATGGCAACCCAGGGTGCCTTAGCACTCGATAAACCTTGTCGTCAGCTGATGTGGAAAGCATTTTATAAATACTGTGACCTTCACTGGTTACCTTTGAGTTTACAAAAAAAAAAAGTGCTGAGTTAAGTTCTTTGATATGCTGATTTTTTTTTTCTGACAGCTTTCTAAAATAAAGAACAAAGAAGGCTTAAGATGCTTTGGAATAAAAGCAGCAAGTTGTGTTGTGAAGTATGTAATCGCAGGTGCAGATTGACATATTGTAGGCTGGAGGTACTTATCTATGAAAAGGGAGGTTTCTCAGTTTCTCATCTTTCCTTGCCAATATCCTATGTCTGCTTTTGGCTTATAGTGAGCTTGTCCACAAGTGGTGCTTGTCTCTGGTTTTTGACCTTCATGCTAAGCACCCCCCCCAAAAAATGCATATTTTTTTCTATTAAACTATAGGTTTAATACCTGGATTACTTTTTTTTTTACCCCCCACTGCCCCCTCCCC